>JACOMQ010000565.1:0-39465 GCA_014843705.1 Euphrasia arctica
TAAGACCGAGTGTCATCAAGGTGGTTGTAGCAAAATGCAAACCAGTTAACGTTGTAGCTGCATGGGTTGTAGTAATAAATTAATTAATTAAAACCTTATTTTTATACTGGAAGATACAAATACATAAAATGACATGAATTCACATGATTAAAACAAGGTCAATGGAAATAACATTGACTTCAGATCATCGAAACCAAATTCATGAATTCAAGCACAAGAAACCACACAACTGGTGAAGCAGGGAAATGTATCCATCATTTAATCACTTTTTATAGCACCTGCAGAATATTCTTGTGCGTATATGTACACACGCACCCGATCGTGCGTGTGTGCCCGCTAACGCATACACACACACACACATAACTCACCAAATGTGAATCCGTAAGTAGCCATTAAGGCCTTATTGACAATGATGATCCCAACTGAAGTGACTATATTGAACATCCACGCAGCAGCATCCACTGAAGCCTTCTTTTCAGCCTTGCTTGTTGGTGCCATTTTTCCTCTTTCCTATTCCTTAAATATATAACCGTCCACTGAGTTAGAAAATAACCAGCTAGGAAATGAATCTACAATTGCGGCGCATTCAATTCAACGATTTCGCTCTTTAAAGCTTCCTGCAAAATCCCTTCAAAATCAGAACAAAATCCACCACCAAACTCTTCACTTTTTATATGAACAGTAAAAACAAGTCATCACTTAATCACATTCTCAGGAACAACAGTCGGACAAAAATACATCCTTCCAATATATTAAAGCCACGACATAAATTCCACAGTATTACAGTAATTATCATTGCACATATTTAATAGTAATTTTTTTCCAAAAAAAAAAAGGAAATAATCATAAATAACACACAACCAAAATCTCAACAAAATCCCACCACAATCAGATCTAAAAACCCACCAAACCCCACCAAAAATTCACAGATCTAAGCGGCCATAAACTACCAATCCAGCTGAAAAATCACATTCAATCCAGAATTGAAAACACAGATCAGTGTGGAGAAACATTCACATACATTGATCGCTGAAGATAGCGCAAAATCCGTGCCCCGCCGGAGCCGATGAAATCAGGGATTTCCGGCGTGAATCCTCAGTCAACTCCAGATCCACAGACACGCTCTTTTAGTTGAGGATAAAGCTAGTTAAACGTTAGTGCATGTGATGCGTATGTGTGTGCATATACAATACATACGCATCAGATTCAGAGTACAGAATAGGTGAAGAAGAATCACGAGCGAATGTTCGTGATAGGGAAATGGGGTTTTCGCATTTTAGGTTCGATCGAAATGGGATGGAAATTCTTTTGAGTAGAATTTCACTTTTTTGACTTGCCTTTCTTCTTTCTTCAAACTACGGAAAAATGGTAATTAAAAATATTATTATTATTATTATTCATTTGGAATAAATAATTAGAATTACTTTTCTACCCCTAATTTTATTGATTGTATTCTTTCGATCCCGTAGAAATAGTTACACTATTTCATTCTGAGAAAAAAAAAACAATATAACTCGATCATTCGCAAACGGGTTAAAGTTCGTAAAGATCCATCAAATTCGACCTATGAACGAATATATATTTCAGGCTTGTTCGAGTAATATCAATGATATGCCCAAAAACTATAATGAAAGACATTATAAAATACGAAAGTAAAAACGAATCATACACTCCGTATCTCGCAAAACTTCCTTGTACATAACATTTTTTCAGACTTTAAACACAGACGGTATCAAGTATAATGTTGAACAACATTGGAGCGAACAAACTCGATCAACGAAAGTAGCCATAAAGCTCGAAGAAGCATATGCACAAGTTCCAAGGGTTAGTGGTATCAGTCGTTGGAGAGGTAAGAGCAACTCGAAAGAATCTGAAGGGAAGAAGAGCGTTCGGGCCTGTTACGGGCCACGATGCAAATTGGCCCGGCTTGATCATCGTCTCATCATTCTCATGTACTCTCAAGTGTGTCCAATTGTTACCATCCATCGAACCCTGAAAGCTCCAATTTCTGACGAAAGCCCTCGATCCATCCTGCCTCAGTGTGTAATAATTGCACATCAACTGTGTGGAAAAAACAAAAAGTGAAAAAAATATCATCCGCGAAAATCAAGAAACTGTCGACATTAGCAAAACCGAACGAACCTGATGGCCGTGACCAATGTCAACCATCCACCACGCCATGTTTCTCCCGTCCTCGATTAGAGGCCCGGCAAAAGATGTACCCTACATATGTAAACGAGAACTTGTTTGGAAAGTCTGATTTCTTATTCATCGAGGATTTTTTTTTTTACCTGATAACTCCTGGAGACTAAAACCTTAGGATCGGTGAATCTGGAAAGCGGACTGCTTGCAGTAATAATTACTCTCTGAAACATAAGGTTAAAAGGCCGAGTCAAAAAATGTGTGTATTAAGTATTAACCCGATCACTACACCAGAAAAAAATTTACCTTGGATAGAACGGGGTTTACCCACTGATGCTGCCCATAGAAAGTGCCTGCAAAGTACAAGACTCCGTTGCTATCTCCATCGCATATATACTGCAGTTCCTTGAAACTAGATTTGCGGTGCTGGAATTTGCTAGATGACGGGGTAAATATTCGAACAACCTCATTAATAAACAAAGAGCAATAATCGCCCTAGTTCAGGGGGTGATGTAATTAACTCAAAAAAACAATATGGTGATGGAAAGATAGAAACTTGGAGATATAAACCCCATTTTCGATACGTACTTTAAATCTTTCTCGTGTGCAGAAGATCCTGATTCCAAAAACCCGATGGCTTCCTTCACCTGTTGAGAAGCAAGAAAAGATGTATAAGTGAATGAAAATTCAGTGAGAATAATTACGGGATAGAGATGATGATGATCTTGACGTACCAATTTACTGAATGTCGGAATCTGCATGCTAAAGTTGCTTCTCTCCAACTGAATTCGACGATGAAAAAAAAAGGGAAATGGTCGAGCGAACTTCTCATGGAATTGATAAAAGTACGAACACAGAATTAGGAAGTACCTTTTGGAGAACTACACAAGAAAGCAGAGGAAACCTCACGAAATTCAAGAATCCTTCAAGTGACTCGAGCCTTTCACCGAAAACGACTTCGGGTGTTGAATTATGCATCATTTCATCTACTCTGTCCCACCCGAACAACTCCTTCGCTTCACAACACCAGAGCAAGATTGCATTGAGAACTCGCTCTTCGGAAGTCACCGTCAAATCCGGATGCTGCGAAAAACAGTTGTTGCCATGAGACGAAGAACTCGATCTAAGCCATTTTTATACGATAAAAAAAAAACGAAGAATTCACCTGAAGAATATTCCCGAACGTTACTTCGTCTAACATGACAAAGTCTGTGTTGGCGGTCGTGCAATAATCAAGATGCATAGAGAAATTCCTCACGCACGTTTCTTCGATTATCTTACAGGAAGGGACGGACGAAACCACTAACAAAAGTTGGCAGACGGAGTCCTGCAATAAAGCCCGAGAGTTAGCCACACAGACGAAACCATAAATCATTGTGCCAATATTGTCCGCTTTCCAATAGAAAAACTCGTAGTATGAATGTATGATCTTCTGCCACTAGAACTCCAAAGCCTGCATAACCATATATAGATAACAGGATCAATATTTTATATTTAGGGTTAATTACAAAAATTACCCTTGAGGTTTGCCCAAATTACAAAAACAAACTCCAAACCTCATGGGTAGTTTTTATATCCCTTCATTTTAATTTACCAAAAGTTCTCTCTGTTCATGTTCATAAGACCGATACTCCCCGTTATTAGTATAGTACGCTGTACATAAATACAAGACGAGAGATAGCGAATTACCTCGGACATGTGTTCTAGAAGTCTTTTGCAACATTCCTGATGAAGAAGAGAAACCCCGAACTGATCAGCCATCAAAAGAAGCTGAAGTAGCAAATCGTCTACGTCCATAATGTCTTCTTCGTTTATTTCTCCGCTGTACATGAAATCGAGCATAATCTTGAATGCGTCAAAGCATACATCTTTCAAGCAGATTTTCGGGGAAACACTTTCTGTCATTCCATTTGTGAACATCTGCATAACATGCACTCTTCGTCACACTTTTGAACTAAATTTTACCAATCATACCTCACAAGGGCATTTTGGGAATTCGGTCATATACACTTACTTTGTACAAGTCAGAAATCGCCCTACCTTTGTAAAAGGGGCACTCCATAAGCCAAGGATGATTCTATGAGACCGTGCGACTAGACCATAGCCTTCGATATAAATGTCCACATCACTGTACTCATTGGTCGATCGGAAATTGTTAAGTCTCTTAACATCAACGGGTAATTTGTTCGGAAACACAGAAGGGCAATTTAGCCTAGCACTTGGATAAGATATCTCCACACATTTTCCCGAGTCGAAAAGCTTCTTATTGAGTTTAAACCGCTCCACCATCTCTTCACACTGCCTTGCCAATGTGCTCACTTCGAACCGTAAACTCAGAGATTTCAGAGCACTGAGATCCGACTCCAGAACCTATAATATAAATATAAACGAAACAAAAATGAATGGTAAATCGAACAACTAAAATTCAACAATAATAATAACCGACCTTTGTAGTGCCCGTGTAGATGTACTTTAGAAGCGCACAGAGTATCTGATAAGAAACGTCTTGGAGACGAATAAAATCCTCTCCCGAAAAACCCAAACCGAAATTCCCTGAAGCAGCCAACACCACCTTGTGAGACGGGACCCCCCTCTCCTCCCCTCCGACCACGAACAACACATCCGAAAGCTCCCAACTCTCCAAGAAATTACCGAGCCCTCGATTCTCGTAATCCCCGACATCCTCTTCCATCATCGTCTCTTCATCCCCATCATCCGAACCATCATGCTCACCGCTGCAATCCACGTGCTTCCAAAG
The DNA here is from genome assembly GCA_014843705.1 of Euphrasia arctica. Lineage (NCBI taxonomy): Eukaryota > Viridiplantae > Streptophyta > Magnoliopsida > Lamiales > Orobanchaceae > Euphrasia > Euphrasia arctica. Next base: position 4,901 of record JACOMQ010000565.1, read on the forward strand.
GGAGATGTGGTTGCGCGTGAGCGGCAACACATTAACATTCCTGTACCCCACGTGCTTATCCCAGCTGCTGAGCCCCACGTACTGGACACTGCAGTTGGGGTTCGAGTCTAGCCACTGATAAACGAGGTTCTGAAAAGGGTACCTGTTATGAGAGTCGAGAAAAATCGACGAAGCATTAACACAAATACTCATCTATTACATTAACACCATTAACTCAATTATCTATGAAAACTCTTAAGAAAAACAGAGTGAGTTTCCAATCCAGAGTTTTTGTACCTCCCCTTGCCGATGCTTATGAGGCCGTCGTAGATGCTGATCCAGTAGCTCTGGAAGGCGGAGGAGCAGTGGAGGTCGACGTTGGGAACGTCGACGACGGTGTTTCCGTCGACCTCGATGTTGAGCCGCTTATTCCGGTGGCTTCCGATGATGACTGTGTAGTGGGGGCTGTTGTCCCGCTTGTAGTGGTAGTGCTGGCTGCCGGTCTTCTCGCGGAACACCACCGTCACGTCGTTGTGGGCGAAGGCGTCGAAGGCGACGCAGCCTCGGCCGGCTTCCCGGAACCGGAGGTCGTCCCGCCAGGCGCACTCGAACGGAGCCACCGTCAGGAATTTCTTCTGGTTTTTTTCCATTGAAAATCGCAACAACCCTAAATCGGAAAAATCGGATCTTGATTAGGAAATAAAACGTCCCCAATTAGATTGGAAAATCAAACACTGATTTTTCTTGACGTATTTAAAACAAGTAAATAAACAAATACTCCTTACCTGGTGTGCAGGTACCTGGAATATGATCATATATATATATATCAAGAAACCATCTTTCTCAAGGTAGGAGACAATCTGATCTGATTATTACTGCTCCAAGATAAGATTGCTGATTCATTGTAAAAACAAATGTGTGCGTGTGAATTTTTTACTTCAGTAAAACTGTAAAAACAGGAAAAGTCAGAGAGGGTGAAAACGAGTTCAGAAAAACTACATGGGATGTGTGATATTTTGGGAGGGCGACGTGGCAAGAGTTGAAATGTTTTTTTCTTTTGGGGTGCCTATCCAATCCATATCGAAGTCGAACCGACCAAAAATTAAAGTGTGTATATTGATCCGAATAATTATGCATATTTTTTTATGTCCTTGTTACTAATTATGAAGATTCTTAAAAATGATATTATACTTAATTTTTTGGATTTAATTTCAATCTATTTCAATTCAATTTAAATTGTCTAAGTTAATTTCATTCAATTCAACCACTTCTTCCGCTAGATTAATTTAAATTGTTTAAGTTAATTTCATTCAATTCAACCACTTCTTCCGCTAGATTAATACGTGTCAAAAAAAATTAAAAAATAAATTAATGTCAATCTATAATTTTAAATATACAATCTAATTACTGTCATAATATTATTAATATTTATAAAAAAATATTTAAAATTTTATAAAAATTATTAAAAAATTTATAAAAAAATCAATAAAAATCAATCTTAATTTTCAAAATATTCACAAATAAAAATGGGTTTCATTTTTTTTATCATAATAAATAATCCACTAAAAAATCATAAATTTTGATAGTATTTAAACACATATAATTATGACTTCAGCTGTTGCGTAAAAAAACAGATAATTAAAAAATAAATCAAAATCTGAAGACGTGATATAAAATGGACCTTGAGCGCCCCGCCCATTTGAAAACCTTCTCCCCTTCTCGCGCCGTCTCTTCTCCCCCGCTTTTCTCCGATCTACCGCTACCCACTCCTACGGTGAGTCTCTCTACGTTTCCCTGCAATTCCTTCCTCCACTCTCCAGTTATTTCTTCTTTCCTATTATTTCGCGAAGTTAAATTCATTAGGGGAATTAAAATGATTTTGTATTTTTATTTTTATTTTGAAATTCGAGATTTTATCTAGGGTTTTGCAGAATTTCTCAGCTACCTCAGTATAACACGTTTGAGCTTCACGAAGTGAACTGATTTTTCATTTAATTATTGGAAAAATTCACACTTTCCCTTTTCCCCCCTTTAAATCTGGAAATAATATTATGTGGATTTACGGAACCTGTGTTGCAGCTCGATCTCGGGATGAATTCGTAATTAGTAAAGTTCTAATTTGTATTTTTAATTTGTTCAATTTTTCAGTCAACCCAAGTGTTTGTTCAGTAAGGTGGACTTCAAGTCTGGATTTAGGACTGTCATTTTTCGAAGCTGGATAATTTGTGTTGATTGGATATATCTGGAGTTTATGTATATTAGGCGAAAATATTAGAATTGCTCAAATCCTACTGAAAGTATCTTTGCTAGTATAACCTCGTTTCTTGCTGTTTATCAGGTGGGCCCTACTCCCGTTAAATGATCAATACTGAAAGCAACGGAAATGGTGTGGCACCCATCCCCGTCCTCGACAAGCAGCTCCCCAAGAAGACTGCCCTGAGAGACGTGCAGAACGAAAACGCAGGATCTGCTAATAAGCCGCAAGAGGTTGGGAAAGCGAATGGTGATGCGACTAAGGTAAGTGGGACCAAACGACTCACGCCTGAGGGCCCTTCGAGTTCTCTCATTCTCCCGTCTCAGCTGGCTCTCAACGGAACCAACGAGAACGTCATGAACGCTCGTAGGAGATTCGATCTGGAACTGGGAAAGGGAAGGCTTTACAACCATGTCGAGAAGAAACCTGATTTTTTGGAAATGAAGAGTGTAGCTCAAAAGTCAACTCCGAAGAGGGATAGTGTTAATGTCCCTACTGTTCCTCCTGCAGCTGTGGCATTTCCGAGTAAGAAAGTTAATATCACTGCGACAGCTGCTAAGGTTGACTCTAAGGTCAACGGAGATCAACTAAGGGCAGAACGTTTTATTCGTCTTCAGAATTTTCTGAAGCAGTGTGATGAGGCTAACCAGAGGGAGAACAATAAGAGTGAGTTCTTGTTCAGTTCACTCCATGTCTTTTTGCTTTTAATTTGACAATCGAGATGAATTGGTGATGTTGGTTTCGGTCTGAGTTGTGTCAGGGCTTCTGTGTTTGTCCCCTTCTGACCTTAGCAAACATGCTGTGGATTTGGAGAAAAGGGCAATCCAGTTGACATTAGATGAAGGTATTGGAACTTTGGATTTGTTGACATTTTTTTATTTGTTTCGTATGACTGTTTGGTGTTGAAGTTTGGTATGATTTATTGTCCTGCAAAGGAGACTGAAATGGTAATTATCCCAGAATGATACCTAAAGCAGCCGATATCTGGTTAGAGACTGAGTAGCAATTGTTGTGATTTCTTTGTTTTCTACTCTGGGTTTTAATTGTAATTTGATGAAAATTTTATATTATTTTATTACCCTAATGAATTAAATGTAATTAAACAACGTTGAGCAAAATCAGCTCATATAAGGCCAACTATGTCAGACCATCACCACCTACAGAACGTTCATCACTTCCTGATTTTGAAAGCAATAAATTTAACTTTTCGAACATTTGCTTTAAGTTCGTGCAGTAAAGTTGAAGTTTGAACATACATATGAATTATGATTGGCGTGCAATTCATAAATTAGTTACTAATCATTGGCTAGTTTTGTCATTTCCTGTCTACTCTTCTGTTCATTGCAGGCAATGAGATGCAACGGATGAAAGCGCTGAATATTTTGGCGAAATCTTCTCCGGCAAACAATTTGCTACAATCGACTCCGTTGCTCCAATCAAACAAACGCTAAATTGAGGGTGTTCTTTTTTGTGGTGTTTAAGTGTGTCAATTTGTGAATCCTAAGGGTGGTCTGTGGCCTGTGCACAACTGTCGTATTTCTGAGGCTTATTTAGATATTCTAATGTGTTGTTCTTCAAGTTATGAGCATGTACTGCAATTCACTATATCATTCTGTTTTGTTTTTTTGTAGGAATAATCAGTTCATAGAATGTATCTTTCTTGTGTTTTTGTTTTCTCAAATGAAGGATCGTTTTGTTACCTTGCTAGAATCTTATTTGAATTCTGAGTATAATTTATTTGATATTTTTCAATTTAAAAAAATATATGTATACTTTGTTCAGTTTTTCATTGCAGATTTTCTTTTAAAATCTTTTCTTTGTTAAGTTTCACCATTCACAAAATAAAAGTACGTAACAAAGTAGGTCCAAAATAATCCACCTTCTTTTCAAGAATCAAGTGTACAATTCAGAAAATAATACAACTGCATTACAAATACATCTATAGGTGCAATACATCATAAGCAGACAAATATATATTTCCCCTGCTGCTGTTTATCAGAGATTACAGTCAATGTTCATCAGCTACATCTCAGTCAATGTTCATCAGCTACATCTAAAGAATTAGATACACTCGCATACACTATCTGTACATGTACTGTCCTAAACTCTAACTCAGGAGCTCCAACTCTTGAACGCAAGCCTCTTTTACGTTGGGCTGCGAGAGTCCGCCATTTTCATTCTGATATCGAAAAATGGATATATTATTCAGAGCTGTAATGCCAAATCTGGCTGCTGAGGTGAACCAATCTGTAAGCTAGAACTAGGAGAACCCGCCAGAACAAGAACATTCAGATCAGGAGCTCCTAAATTATTATTATTATTATTATTTCTTTGTTGCAGAGGTTTGTCGATATCCCACATTTCTTCAGAGACCTTTTTACTTTGTACATGTCCAGATGGAGGTGGTAAACTATCCCTACTGCTTTCTGGAACCATATGACTCGATGATGAGTCATTCCCAGGTTCTGTTTTCATCTTCACCGTTGCAGAATTTCCCGATTTTGCGGATGAATCCTCATAACCAAACAACCCAGTTGAACCATTTGTGCTGTTGAGTTTTCTAATAGCAGCCGAGGGTGTTGGGGGTTTGCTTGGATTACAATTTGCAGCAGAAGGCAGTTTCTGGTTCTTCGTTGAAAAAGACGAAGTTGTCTGTGAAGGGGAGTCTTTGTCACCTACCCAGCCAGGACCGTATTGTACCCCAGAAGGTAAGACAGCCTCTATCTTCCTTGACGCCAATTTCCAAGCTACGGGGCCAAGATTTGAAGCGTATCTAGACAGGCTTCTCGCGTAAGCAAGGGCTTCTTGAAGACCTACCTGCAGTTGAGATTCCAAAGGGACGTTTCTTAAATAATGAATGCAAAAACAGATGATGATGATGATGTAGGATCAATCGAGCTTGTTCGTAAAATGGAAGTTGCCCTATAAACTCGTGATAAAATTCAGGATTTCTCAAATCACATACCGGAACTAATCGCTTCATGTTGCCAATAGAATTTGACAAAACAAGTGAATTGCTGCCCGAAGCCATTGAATTGAATTGCATGTAGGTATCGCGCCTGTTCTCATCCACCGTAAAATGTTTTTTCCCATATTTATTGTCAGCTCTTAAAATTGATGCTGCAATCCACAATGAAAAATAAGTTAACTTACACGCCAAAAAAAAAAAGAAGTGAAACTTTCATACAGCATTGAATGCGTATATACCTGGAAATTCCCTATTCCAGTCAACCGACCATTCTGAGTGGTTTTCGCCATTCCTCAATCCATAAGACGAGACGAATGGATCCGTGGGACGTACCCTAGATGATGCGGGTCCCTTTCTCAGATTGTACGAATTAGACCCAGTTGCTTTATCTTCTTCTTTTGCAAGAGTTGCACCCGAAGAAAGCTCGTTAACAACGCGATCTACTGGAGATGATGTTTCTAGAGACTTCTTCAGATTCTTGTTGCTCGGTGGCCTCCCTCTCCTTATGACCTTGGGCTGTAATTCACCGTTGTCACCTTCATGCTTGAGATTATCGAAGTCTCTCTTTGCAAGGTCTTGTATGGTCCGTGCCTGATACAGCCCTTTAGATTAGAAAAAAAAGTGGGAATATGAAGGGAAACAAAGCATACAGGATTATGCGAACCTGGCGATAGTAGACGGTATCCGCGGAATTATACTGCATGGCATTTGAACATATCAATTGGACATCAGCCTGTAATCAGTGTAAAGAGGAATATTTTACGTACATTTTCACATTATTACACAAAAAGAAACCCGAAAATGTATGCCTAAATATACTTTGCTTCTTCTACACCGAATATTAACACAGACATGCTGAATAGCTAAGGAATACTTTGCTTCTACACCGAATATTAAAACAAATGACAATAAAAAAGTATAATTAATGATATATATATATTCAAAAAGATTCCATCTCGTTTTGTTTCAAAACTAACCTCTAACTCCTCCAAATTCTTATAAGCTCCATTATCGAGTTTCTTCCTCACAGTCCCAAAATCCATAGGTTGCTCTATTATTTCAAAATAATCAGGCAGCTGGAACAACAACATCAACACCATATCAGAAAGAATGTATACATATCTATATATATATTATTGTATTTTACATCAATCTAAGAAGATCAAAATCACCTCCTTGGGATCCACAGGCTCAGAAAATACCCCATAAGTATCCTTTCTGCATCAGCACACGACCAATTAACAAACACTTATAAAGTTAAACATGGGAACCGAAACACAGACGAGAAATCTAAAATGAGTATACAAAAAACACATACTTCTGGAGCCTGTCAAGAATGAATACCAACAACTTCTTATCCGGCAAAGGAGTTGTGGGACCAGACTCCAATGGCAACCCTGCTCACAAAAAATGCGATCAAATGACCACAGTCAGGTCCCACATACAATCGGAATTCTTCAGAAAAAATAAATCCCGACAAAAAGGGAGTCCCTTTTTTTTCACTTTTTCTATTCAAAAATGACCACGGGTTGGAAAATAACCATGTAGAGAAGTGGCTGTCCCTGAGACGACATCTTTTTCCTGCAAAAAAAAAAATCAATGCGGAAACACCATCACAAGAATTAATAATCTGAACTTATTTCTGGGCACAATTACAAATATGGTGAAAATATATGCACCTAAAGAAAGGATGGTCTACATAATTAATTTCCAAGAAAATCAAGTACAGTAGTATATAGTAAATATTATATATTTATATATAATATCAAACCCCCAGATTTCAAAAAAAAACAGAAGAAAAACATATATAATGGTTTATTTTTGCAACATAGAGTTGACTGGGTCAAGAAATTCAACACCCACTACAGATCTCTCCAGAAGCCAGAGCACCCAAAAAGTAAGTAAAAGGGACAACGTTAATTATACAGAGAAAAAAAAAACGTTTTTTAGCGCGAAATCCCAAAACCCCACTTCAAATCAACAAATTCCACATATAGAAAACCCTCTTAAGAAATACCAAGATTTTAGGAAGCTCGTTCCCGAAAAGGAAACTGAATTTTCTTTTTTCACAAATAAGTATTGTAATTAAAAGTAAAATCCAAATTCCCCCAAATTCGATTCCGAACCTGATCCGAAACCCCGTCGCCAGATCCACGATCAACGCCATTGATCTTGCGTTTCTTAGCACGCCCCTCTCGATCCTCCGATTCCGGGTCGGACCCGGAACCGGACCCTGATCCAGAACCCGAATCAATTTCTCGAGAATGCCGCCTGTCTTCAGCCTTAATGTTATCCTCCGACTGAGGTAGTCGGACGACGAGCTTGACCTTCTTCTCCCTGCGTTCGTCGTCGTCTTCGTCGCCGAATTGCGGCGGCGGCGGGGGGCTGTTACTATTAGGGTTCCGTCGGGCGGATCGGCGGTTGGAATTAGGGGAGTTCCGAGGGGCGGAGAGAGAATTAGGGTTCTTGGAAGGCCTGCCTTTCTTTTTCATAATCTCCATCGCCGGTGATTGATTCGGACAAAGAGGGAGGGAGGGCTTTTCTTTTTTGTTTGGTTGGTTGATTTTAGTTTAGTTTACTGCTCTCTGTTTTAGTACTGTGTTTCCCTATGCGACGTCGTTTGGTGCGATGCACAGACTCCGCCTTTTTTTCACTTTATTTTAAACACGCAATAATTGCCCACATTGTGAGCAACAAACAATTCCTGAAAAGGGAAAAAAGGGAAACTATTTTATAAAACTAGGAATTGAAACAGAATTACATTTGTTTATAGTTTTTCATTAAAAATGTTTTTTCTGTATGATTTTCAATATATACTGTACTACAATATATGTATATACCATCTTTGTTGGAAAATTAGACGGAAAAGTGTGTTTATTTCATACAAAAGTATTTACGGTATAATAAAAATTGAAAATTTCTAATCCTATTTTGAATGTAAAGTCCACCCGGTTTTATACATGCTACACCCGGTGGAGTACACCATGCATTTAATAATCATTGATTTAATATTATTTTATACAAGTGCACACACAATCACACACACTACGTGTATGGTGTATGCATCAACGGTTAAGATGCTACCAGAGTAATACACCCGGTGTAGCATCTAATAGACCAGTCCACCCCTATAAATGAAAAATATTTATACTAATTTGTTGGACAACATGGAGTCTATGATCAACCATGTCCCTGGTAATTTATGGCCGTATAGCATTTACTATAATCTTGCAAATTTTGACAAATTGCAATTATCTATTTTAGTTTCTTTTGGGGGTTAGATGCAAATGCCTCAAACCTCAATGGAGGTTTTTGTGTAATTTAATTTATCTCATGGTATGAAATGTGAATTTAGAAACTAATAGTAATAGTTTTTCATCCAATACTGCCAAAAGTACATAAGGTAAACAAACTAGTGTATGTAGTCTAGGAAATTGAACAAAAGCAATGAAGTTAGACCCAAATCTTAAACTAAGCAATTTCACATCTCTAGATGGAACCAATCACGAATCAACAAAGTAAGAAGGTAGCAATCGATAGCAGCATTTAATCATCGTCTTCTTCCTCCTACGTCAAATTGAACAAGAAAATGTTAGATATATAGGAGTAATTGCAAACTTCAATGTTCCATTTACAAGTCAGCTAGCTAACCTCTCCACTTCCTTCCTCGTCGTGAACCTCTGACTTAGACTTGTCTGAAGATTCATCATCAGCACCACCTCCAGACTATTACAATTTGCAGGAAATACACATGTCATGATTACTATACATAAAATAAGATACTACAATAAATTTAGATGTGGCTAAAAATTATTACCAATTTTCGATTATAGGCTTCCATCTGTCGTTCATATTCCTCCTTCCGCTTGGTTGCCTTCACCACAAAGGGAGCTTTGTCCTAATAATTTTGAAGTCAACACATTTTGGTCAAAATTTACGTATAAATAAAAGCTTCTTTAATATCTGGAATGAAGTTTACCTCCTCAGTCATTGATTTCCACTCTACACCAGCAGCTTTACCTACCTATATAATCCACACCCATTAACAGTGTATAAGGTATCACAAAACATAACTAGATCAATGCAAGAATACAGAATATCAAAAGATGGTGAAACTCACAGCAGCAACAGATTTGTTGGCAGGATTTTTTTCTTTGAAATCCTTCCTGAACTCATCCCTACAACCATGAAAACAACAGAAATTTGAAAACCATATGTCAAACAGCATTTCTTCCTGAGTAAAGTGGTACAAATATAAAATCAACAAGTAAAATTCACACACAGGAAAACAAAGAAAGCACTCGGAGCCCGCTTTGGCTTGTTCGGATCCTTTGCTGCTTTCTTCTCTTTCTTTGTAGTCTTCTTCACAGCAAGCCTAAATCATGGTAAGAAACACAGAGACATCAAATCATGGTGAGAAACACAGAAATGTAAATTTTGAGAAACACAGAAACTCAATGACATATTCACTGACTATTAACTATTTTTATTGTTTGTTTTTCAACGTTGATGAATCGCACTATACATTCGGCCACAAACAAATATACATTTAATCAAATATTCAACACAGGCATACAAATAAGAAACTGACATATAATCACCCGAGATAATAAAATTCATAATCTAGATCTAAGTTCATCGAGACTGAAATCTCGAAATTCTGCAATGACGTTCGACTTATTCTCAGATCCATTACAGAAAAACAACTCTCAAATTAACAGCATAAACCACAAATTCAAAAATTCAGAGAGATGAGGAACTGCGAAATAACACACTTAAAAAACCGGAAAAACGTCGTCGTCTCACCTGCTGTCGGCCTTTCGGGAATCAGCCTTCGATTTTCCTCCTCTCATGACGAAACACTTCGAACAACAAAAAAAAACAGATACAACTCAGATTTCAGAAGAATTGAACAAACAAAAGATGGAGAATATTAAACTAACGGAGATTGAGAAACCTAAAACCTCACCTGAAACTGCAATGTCGGTTAGGGTTAGGGTAAGGTTTTCTTCGTCTTCTTCCTCCGATTTCAAATCGCGATCGAACGAAGAAGCGAGAGTGAAAATTGAGGGGTATTATAAAGGGCGAGGGGGGAGTTGAAAAATTGAATACCGAGACCCTTCATTTCGCGTTTTCCATTATAATAATAAGCGGGATTTTTTTATGCTTTGGGCGGGAAAAATCACATTTTGGTAAATTTCATTTTTTGGCCTTTTCACTCATTTTGGATAAACTTTCAAAGCCGTTGTAGAGAATAGACCGTTGGAGATTTCAACGCCACTAATTACAACACTCGCTTTTACTTATTTGTATTTGAATAAAAAAAATACAAATGGAAATAAATTGATTAATATTTGAAAATTAAATTTGAATAACTAATATAGTAAAATCCGATAATTTTAATTGTATTTTAAAATTTTTACAAAACACGATTATTTTAAAGATGAATTTTGATTAAGGAAAATTATTAATGTTTGTTTATAATTAAATAAACTAGTTTTTCCTAATTATTGTATAAGTTAGAAAATAATGGACATAATTACCTTTTATAGTTTAAAAAAAAAAATTATTATTGGTTAAATAAAAGGGTATATAAGATATTTAAATTTTCAAATGATTTTCAAATATATAATTATTAATATATAATTACCCTAAATAATGTAAAACAATTAAGATTATTACATTTAATTAAAAATAGTAAATCATGGGGTGTACGTTATAATTTAATAAACTAGAATTCACCTTTTTTCAAAAAAAAATCTTACTTTAATTGTTTTACAAAACACAAAATTTTATTTGAAAATTAATATTTTAAAATTTCAATTGTTTAGAGATTATTTAGATATGCTTTGCATCGAAAAGATGTTACCCAAAATGCTCATATTAAAAACGAGTGACCAATAAGCAAAATCGAATCAAATGTACGCGGAATTTCAATATAGCTGCAACATGTGATAAAATCGTGTTGATCGTGTAGAAAGATTAAAAAAATAAAAAATGTATAAGCATGTTTAATCTAGAATGTTGATGAATAAACATGGAACTACACGACACGTATAGAATCAAGCTCAATAACAAGGCGATCATTTGTCAGCTGCCTTCAGATCCTTCTGCACTTGTTCGTAAGCACATAGCAACGAAGCTCTCACATTCGCTATCTCTACCAGCGCTTCTAGAGCTGTCAAAAGCGCAATAACACAAGTTAGAAATTAGAGAATCGAATAAATAAATAAATAAATTGCGAGTTCTAATATACCTGTCTCGAACGATAGTTGCGTTGCACGAAGCTTAGGGGAGACCAAAGTCCCAAACATGGAAAGCGATTTGGATCTTTCCTTTCGAGCCTGTTAGCCAATGTATATACAAGAACAGTAATTAGTGTTGTACGACATTCATAACAATTAAAAGAGGGCAAGACTATGAAAGTCATAAAAGAATCGGCATATTTGAGACGAAAGAAAAACACTTGTTTTCTTGAATACACACACCGGAGATAGTCGCAAACTTACTTGATTATCAGGAGTGGTTGGAGACCCACCGCTCCCGGTTCTGTCTAGGACTTCTGCGCATTTTCAGTATGACGCATATATTAAATAAAATATTGCAAGAAACGAGAAATTCAAATGAAAGAAATCGACAACAGTAGAGCCAAACACTGTTTTCCATACGAATATATGTCGCATCATCAAGAACAATAAGTCGATAACAACAGTCAAGTAACGAGGCGGAAAAGCAAAAGGCGAAATGGGAGTTTTGAGATGTACCCTTTTCCTCCAATTTCGGGCTATTATTGTTACTATCGTGCGGGGATTCTTCCTTTTCAGGATCATCTGAGGATGCCCATTTGCACAACGTGAAGATCGGTGGGGGTAACTCTTTTTTATCGGGCTCACCTGGTGAACAAAAACACACACATGAGAAATCATTCATTTACTGTGGAATTTCACATGTATTTACAGAAGTACCATCGCTGTGTACTTGCAGCGTCGACGAAGCGTGGTGGGACTTGAGGTCGAACAACGAGCTGTTGACGCGAAAAGTGCCCATCGAGTGTCGAGCACTGGCCAACTCCAACCATCCCTGCAAAAATACATCAAACCTAAAGATTTCATTTTTATTCAATTTTCGTTCTTCACATACACACGCATAATTCTGGGATCAGATAATTTTTCCTAAAAACTCAAGATTCAGTGAAAAACATCTATCATTCAATCAAAGGGTATTTCGACGAGAAGATCCAATAAACAAAAGGATAACCCAATTCATACAAAGATTCAATTTTTATTTTTATTTCGCAAGAAAATCCAGAAGACCTAAATAAAATAAAAATGGATCGGGAAATTCGATTTTTTGTTTACCTGTCGGAGAGAAGAAGATAAAGAGTCCATCAATATAAGATAATTGTCCATGGAATCCAAGAAATTCAATATGTGTTGTTCACTCTCCACAACTTCCGTGGTTGATTCAGCTCCATTCTCCGAGCTCTGCATATTGTGATTCTTCAATTTCAATTTCAATTTCTCTCTGTGTGTAATTGACTAATTGTACTCGATCATATACTGTAGATTCTAAATTAGCCCATCGAGTCTTGATAAATATCACTATTGCCCATTTATTTTCATTTATATCACATCTTACCCATAAATTGAAATTATGATTGGTTTTGTTCTGATTGAGTATTTACTCATTTTTAGGTACCAAATTGATAAAATCACAACTGATGATTTACATTTTTTTCATTGTTTATTAATGTAGAGATTCTTGAAAGTTCACTTGAAAATTTTAACTTTAAGTTTAGCCTTAGTAATACTCCATCCATCTCAAATAGATTGTCACATTATGATTTGTGAAATTAGTGAACAATGTTTATTTCCACCCATTGGATTTAACTTTCATCACAATTGCCAACCTCCCAACACAACAAATCCCAAAAACCATTTTAGAAAGAAAGAAGGAAAACTAGCTCCTCAAATTACACTAAACCCAGAACTCACAAACTCAACACAGCCACCGATTTCGTCACGCACGACGAAGCATCGAGATCATGAGCCACCCGATTCCTCGATATGTGGTCCCACACTCCCCTCCGCCCATCGAACACCGTCACGAAATCCAACACCTGCCCGAAAATCTTAAACATCTCCACCCCGAAAATAACCTCCCCATCCGCAACAAACTCCGCCTTCCAATCCATCGGGGCATCAGGGTGGGCCGCCACCTCAGCCCAAGCCCGGCCCATTGCGGGGTCCATTTCCCACAGCTTCCTCACCGCCTTATTCCTCTTCCCAATCTGCCCTTCCCCCTCGCACCAAGAAACAGACAGCATCAAGAGCCTTCCCTTGCAACACACGAGCTTCGGGTAGTATTCGTGGACCCGGGCCGGGCTCGGCCCGACCCGAACCCTGACCCAGTAACCCCTCTCGAAATCGTACCCGGCGAGCCCGTCAGCCTCTGAGCAGACGTAGAAGACCCCTTTGCAAACAGCCCCCGAGCAAACCGGCCCGAAGTCGAGGGGCAGCCGTTGGATCTCCGTCCACTTGTTCGAAACCGGGTCGTAGATCTCGCCCGAATCCAACGGCTCGTCCCAAGGCCCGAGACCCCCCACTGCAATCATGATCGCAACCTTTCGGCCCGACGAAGTCGAAGACTCGATTCTCGGCCTAGCGAAATTATCGTTTTCATCCGAAGAATAGTGACGACGCCTGATGGATAGCCTGTGAGGATCCTCGTAAACGTCCGAGGCTCCGCCGGGTCGGGCCCGGAGAAAACACTTATCGGGCCGGGCCGGTTGGTTTTTGTTGAAGATTGAACAATCCGGGCTCACCTCAGAGACTCCTAGAACGGGGGACGACCTGGCGTGCTTCATTGCTGCGGCCTTTCGCCACGACTTGGTCAGGGGACTAAAGACCATAACGCCCTTGTGGGTCTTGAACGAGCTCCGGTCAACCCTCCCGAAGTTAGACAAGCTAGAACAACCCCCGACTACATACACGTTGTCTTTTACGCTAGCTACGGAGAAGAGAAATCTTCCCCTGAGAGGATGAGAGTCGATTTTGTGCCACTGGTCGAGGGAAACATCTAACGCGTGTATTTCTCCCGAGCAATACCCGTCCCTCACGACCCCAAACAGAAACAACCACGGGCTCTGGAATAAGCCCGCTTTCCTGTTCTGCATGAACCTAGGTGTCGAGCTCAGGTTCCTCCATTTCCGACAAACGAGACGAGCGCTCATGAGGCTCACGAGCGGGAGCCTCACGAGGCACATCTCTAGAATGTCGTCAGGAAGTCGAGCATTCACACTGTTGAAAGAAGCTTCTTCTTTGTTTGCTGTTAGAAGGAGATGCTTTCTGTTGGTATTCCGTCTGAAGAACTTCTCCTTCATCGCAAGGGAAAAGCAATCGAAGCTTCCTTTTTCCTCTTTTCCGCATACTTTCGCTTTCCCGTCCTCGCTGGCACTCGACCTCCTCGGGTCCCCAAACTCTTCGGACATGTCAGCGCTGACTTTGCAACCTCCGGCCCTTCCGTAAAGCGTGAGGCATCTCATAGAGATGGCGGTTGTATCCTCGTCATCACCATCCTCGGATCGCTCGTTTTTTCTCGCGGTTTTTCTTTTCAGCTTGTGGCTAACGCTTCTCACGAGACGCTTGGGCAGCCGCGGCTCGAGATCCCGATCGAAGAGCTTGTCTCCGGCTACTCTTTGAGTGGTCATCTTGTTAATTAGACAAGGGTTGTTTATTCACCTGAAAATTCACACACACACAGATATCTACAATTACAAACTGATTTTTTTGTTGAACTCTGAAATTTCTCAATTGGGAAAGTTTTTTCTACCTACGAATTGAAACACACGCACACACACACTTAAGTCGAAATTCAACAGGGATCGAGAAACCCTAATCGCAGATCCGACCCGCTCACAAGAACCCTGATCCGAAATTCGAAACATGGAGCTCGAGAACGCGATAGAATTCACCGGAAACGCGAAATGCGAAAAATCAAAAACAGAGAGAGAGAGAGAGAGAGAGAAAGTACCTCGAAATCCGAGCATTTCAAACTCCGAGAGAGCACATTTGAAAATTCCGTCGAGAAATGAAAAGGGCCGAGAGCCCGTGAGATCCAATCTCCGAAAAAGCTCGAGTCTTTAACCATCCATTTTTATGAGAGAACATGGAGAGATTATGCGTCTGAATATTGGAGCATTATTTTTTTTAGCACGATGAGCGTTTGTTCTCTTCTTTTTTTTGGTGTTGGTGGGGATGTGGACTTTCTTTTTCACCCTTTTCTTTATTGGGTTTTTGTTTTTTGTTTTTTGTTTGAAAAAAGTTAAGTGATGACAAATCATAATATGGAATTCAAATGATAATTGCAAAAAGGAACATCGGAGATCAGACTGATTGTATCGGCATTTCATTCGTATTTATTTCTGGCTGGTTTTATTGAATGGTTTGTTTCAATAAGTTAAAAATAAAATAAAAATATGATTCTGTACTTAATTAAAAAAATTGTCTTTTAGGTTTTTCTGCCATATTTACATTACAAAGTACTCCCTTTGTCCCACAACAATAGTCACAGGTGGTCAACGTTGACTTTTTTCGTTCGTCCAATACATACGATAAATAGTGTACAAAAATTATGAAAAAATTACTAAAATAAAATATACCTATTAAATTTTATTTTAGTATTTTTTTCATAATTTTTGTACACTATTTATCATATGTATTGGACGGACGAAAAAAGTCAACGTTAACCACCTGTGACTATTGTTATGGGACGGAGGGAGTATACAAATTTTTAAAACTTAAAATATAAATATTTTTGTAGAGATTTTATGTTAGTGTCTCTATTCTAAATATTCTCGTCTAGGCTCCGTCTAAACTCTAGATTGTATCCGATCGCCTCGATTTTAGCTTCTAGGCTTTCAAGCCGCTTCAGCGCCGCTTAAACTCGCCTAAATCCGATTTGGGGCGTCTAAATTATATTAATTTCGTAACTACTTTTTTAAATATTTCTCGAGCAGATTTAATCGAACAATCAAATTTAATGCAAAATTAAATAAATCAAATAAAATTAATAATGCTATGATAAATTTTGAGTATTAGACCAAAATATTTGAAAATTAAAAATGTACATATTTCTTCTAATTTAAATTTAAAGTTTTTTTGATAGAATAATTTTCTATCATCTCTAATTTTTTATTTTTTAGAAGATTTCATTTATTTTTATATTTGTTTTAAATTCTTTATTGAAATATGGACATAACAATTTAATATTTTTTAACTTTAAAAAAATAAATAGCAAATTTGAATAAAATAACAATTATAAAATATAGTAAACCATCATCGTCAATTTTGAAATACTTCTTTGTAAATAACTATATAATGATAGAATTTTGTAGATGATAAAATTAAATTGTTGAATATTTTATTTGTTAGTATTTTTATTATCTTTGTTCTCAATAGTGTTTTAACAGTTTATTTGTACTGAGAAAAAAAATGATGTTTTGAAGTGTTATAATTCAATAGTTTCGAGCATTTTCATTTGTCATTTGAACCATTAACTCGTGTGAATAATAAAAAGTGAATAATTATATAATAAATAAATAAAATAATTGCTTTTTAATAATTGTTTCGGACTTTGATTATCTCAATTCTCATATTTTTATTAAAATTATTTGTATTTATAATTATAAATAATATAGAGTAAAAAGTTGAAAAAAATGTTATTTTAGTTTATTAAATTGAAGATGTATTTTTATTTACAGTACAACCTCTATAAATTAATTAATTAATAAATCAATTTTATCAATTTAAAAAAGTATTAATATATTGATAAATTAATATTTTATTAATATAAATTAATACTATCGAGACCGTAAAATTTTATCATATTAATATATCTAAATTAATATTTTATTAATTAAAAGAAAAAAAAATTAAATTCAATAAATTTAAATATATTTATTTAAAAATAATTGAATTAAATTTCATGTATCAATTTTATTACAATTAATTAATATATTCATGTATATTATTATATATTCAATGTATAATGTTAACTATTATATTCATAAAAATAAATTGATTTATAATATCAAATTATATTTTTTCATCATCTAAATGCATCACAAAATCATAAATAAATAATCAAATGTATAAAATATTATGGGAATATAAAAGGCACCATCATCAGGCCCGTTCCTGACATTGTAAGGGCCCTAGGCAAATTTTGAAAATCGGGCCCATTAATTTTTTTTAATTAAAACAAAAAAATTATTTAAAAATATAAAAAAAAATGTTACTCCCTCCAATTTTTTTTAATTATCATTTTAGTGATTTGCACGGTTATTAATGTAAAAATATTATACCTAATCTAACCTTATTTAATTATATTATAAAATTAATAAATCAACACAAATCATCTTTATCTTCTCTCCCTAAAAACACTCTGGATGTTTTTTTTTGTCTTTCACAATTAATAAACCTAATTAAATAAGGGTAAAAAAATACAAAAAAAGTGTAAAACGTCAATTAAAAAAATAAAAAACACAGAACTGAAAATTAAAAAGAATTGGAACACAGAACGACAATTAAAAAGAATTCGAAGGAGTAAAAAAAATTACAAATATTCTCTTTACTTACCACTAAAATCAAATAAAAAATATTTAAAATACATGAATATGAAGGAAAGTTGAAACTACTATTCTCTTTACTTACCACTAAAATCAAATAAAAAATATTTAAAATACATGAATATCAAGGAAAGTTGAAACTACGAAAACTAAAGAAAAAAATAGCACTTAATATTTTTTTTTTCAAAAAAATTATTATACTATACAAATAAGATACATTCGTATAAAAAAATAAAATAAAAAAATAAAAAAATAGTAATTCTAAACTTTAAATTTGTTAATTTAAACAATTGACAAAAAGATAGAAAAAAATTATTTTTTAACTTAAAAAATCTTTTAAAGATCATTTTTTAAAAGAAATTACTAAATAAACTTTGAATTTTGTTGGGAACACACTACACTAATTAAATTTTACATTACCCTAAATAATTAAGATTGCAATTAAAATTAGTAGAACCCCTTCAAAATTACTAATAATTAAGTCACAATTAATAATTAAGTCACATTACTCTAAGTAATTAAGATTACAATTAAAATTTATTGAGCCCAATAATTAAAATTAATTAGGCCCAATTAAAATTAACGACATACACGTACGTAGTAGATTAATACACTATACAATTTTATTTATTTTATATATATATATATATATATATATATATATATATATATAATAAAAGATGGGCCCTCTACAGAGTTGGGCCCTGGGCCGTCGCACCCTGGGCCTATGCCCAGGGCCGGCCCTGATGGACCATCATGCACTAAAAATATTACAAAAATTAGTTGATGAAAAATATTCTTTGAATGTTAGTCAAGTTATATTATCAAACACTCTAAATAAATCACGTAACTACCCAACTTTGGGAAAATTCCATGCTACCCATAAAGGTTGTGCTCACGTATGGAATTGTGTTGTGTGTATTTTTTGTTGTTGTGTTTTTGTAATTAAAAGAAAAACAAAAATACAACACTAAAAAACACATTCCACATGTTTGAGATGTGGGCAATACCTAGCATGTAATTAACCCCAACTTTGAGAGTATTGATGAGAACTAATATTTATAATTGTAATATTTACAAATTATTAATTTAAAATTTTGATGGGACCTCATACTTATAAAAGATTTTTTTAAAAAAAAAATTATTATATTATTTACTTATAAAGGATTTTTTCAAAAAAAAAAATTATTATATTATTTTATTGAATTTGTTCATTTTTTACAAAGGCTCAAATCGTACCGAAGAATTTTATTATTATTTAGAGGTTATTAATTTATAAAGGTTCAAGGTATTTTTTTTCTTATTATTTTACGTTTTTTTATTAATTATTTAACATGCCTGTACCGGTACGGGTACGTCGTCGAGATCTTTCGGACCGTGTCCATCGTGGAAAATCAACAATAAATAAATAATTAATTAATTAATTAAAATGAAAAGGAATGGGCTTTTACACAATTGATCAAAAAACTTCATTACCAATTCACCATGAAATGATAAACAAATACTCTTTTTTTCCTTTAGAAACAGAACTGTGCGAATGAAATGGGATGCAAATTTTTTGCTAGGCTAACATCATGTGTAATTTTAAAATTTAGTACTAATATTATTTAATTTTTTATTCACACAATTAATTTTTTGAAAACCTAGGTCATTAATAAAAATTCATATAAAAAAAAAACAATCAAAACCATAAAATTAATAATAATAAAAAAGTCATTCAAAACTGGAAAAAATAAAATTAAATCAATGAAAAATACACTTAAATCCATAACAAACGTGACTGAAAATTCAAAACTCTATATATATTTCGTATTTCGGATGATGCAGAGATTGACCCATCATCTAAGATGAGGAGTTGACATGCATGAGACCCTCTTGGGAACGATTCTAGTAACTTGATCGCTTCAGGTTTCTTGATAATCACATTATTCCATTCACCAAAGTAGGTGAAAAGTATTTCCATTTTCGTCAAGACTTTGGCATTCTTCAACAGATATCTCACAATCTCAAAGGCAAACCTATAACCCTCAAACTCAATAATACTTACTATTTCCAGATGTGACATCATGCTGATGCACGCACCCGGCTCTGTCCAGTGGTTTTGTGTACAGCCGTACGGCCTATTTCTCTGACATATTATATATCATCATACAATACAATTCCATATCATCAATATATCATGATCAGATATTAAATTAAATAGAAAATAGAAGAAGAAGAAAACATATACTAAGTCTCACGTATGCTTCGATCAACGAGTTCATCTCCCCGAGCGAGCAATCGTGAGTCTGACACACGTACAACCACAGATACCTAAGTGCAGTTAAAAGTTGTTAGCTCAGTTAATTTAGTACTAAGGTCCATATATAGTTATAGAACAAAAAAAAAAAAAACTACTGTCGAAATTGGAGTGGCGTCGGAAGGAGTGTATAATTCAGTATATATATATAAGTACGTCGCGGCCTATATTTGTGATTAAATAATTAAAAAAATGTGGAAATGATATGAAATATTGGGTCATTATTGACTACCTTTTATAAAAGAATAATTTAATGGATAGAAAATGATTAATTATGGTATTAATAATTGTTCACTTCAAATAAAAAAAATAAAAAATTACTGGTTGTCATTATTTTACTCATACATAACGAATTGAATACCACTCTGTCTAAAGGCAAAATAACGAAATATCTGATTTTTTTTGACAAAATATTATACGAGATCTTTTATACTATTTGCGTTAATATTACGTAATTTTTCACTAATTTAGAATAAAACTACTCTCAATATTTAAACGCAATTATAATTTATTTCTTAAATTTTCACTTAATTATTACTGCAACCTTTAAGAAAAGTAATTTATAATAATTAATATCTAAGCTATTAAAATATATCTAATAATAAAATATGACTGGTTGAATTTTTTTTTGAAATTATTAATTCAAATTATTTAAATTAATAATTGAAATGAAATAGTGAAGTGAAGTGAAATGAAAGAAAATTGAAATTAGATAAATTAAAAGATAAAAAAAAATGATGGTAAAAAGTGGTATAATAAAGCACACAAATCAAACAACCCTTATTACAATCCGTGAACCAATGTCATATTGAAACCCCAAAATCCGAAATTCAAATTCTACTCTGATTATCGATGTCCTTTGTCCAGCACCGTGCCGAGATTCCATTCGATTCCCGGAAAATATTTGGGAGATGGCCATGAACAAACCCATCAGTGGCAAAGTTGATGGTAAGGATATTCGCCTCTTCCTACATATAACACCGACTTTGAGCTATAGGAAGAACATGAGGATTTGAGTCGACACCCTTATATAGGCGTTACTATGGTCATTATATTTTTATAATCGATGAGAGGTGGGGTTCCCAAAACTCTCTATCTGTTCCAAGTTGGTGAAGAACTATTTTCAAAGCTTAAAGAGTCTGAGCTTCTAATCGATTACAGTTTTTTAATTTTTCAATTTATTCCTCTGGTCACCTTGTTTAATTATGAGTAATCGATATTAATTCACATGTTTTTGTTTTGTTTTTAAAACATGAAACATAGAGATAATCTTAAAGACTTTAACAATGTAATATCCATATTTACGTTTTTCATGTGAATTATTCATTATCTATAATCTATTATATCACTTTGTAAATAAATATAATGTTCTTTTTGTTAATAATGGTATTTTTTTCAGTTTTGTTTTTCGTCTTAATTAGTTTATGACAATTATAGGTTGCTCAAAACTACTATTTAATTGTTATTTCATAATCATGATAGTTTAATTAGAAAACATTTTCCAAGTTTTATTTTTAGGCATCGTGAAGAAAATATGATAAATTTTCTGAACATTGTGGAGCAAGTATCCTACATTTTCTGAGCAAATTAAATTAAATTAAACTATTTAAAACAAAAAATAAATATTTATATACTTGATTATTTTAATTAAATAATATAATTAATAATATATTTAAAAAAAAAATATTTTTTAGTTGATAAATTATTATTACATATTTTTTTTTAAACATCATTAATTTATTTCAGATCATTGTTATTTTATTTAATTTAATATTATAAGTAAATATATTCCTATGAACTATTCCATGAAAAAACATAAATAAAATAATTTTTTACTATTGAAATTTTTAATAAATCTTAATGATTCAGATTACATAAAAATTCAAAATTGAATCGATTATAATCGAAAGAGCAAGTTGGATAGACCGACAAACCAACCGTGGTGTAGATCGACAATCCAATTTATTTCACTATATTATAATTTATTTTATATATTAATAAAAATATTTTGAAATATATATATATATATATATATATATATATATATATATATACTCACGTTGCAATTTTAAATATTATAAGAATATTTAAAAATTTAAACCATTTAATTATAATAATAATACTAATAATTATTTTTTTTAAATATAACAAATATTAAATTTGTATTAACAAATATATTTTTAGTATAAATTTCTCGAAGTGGTTAGTCCAAAATTGTTCTAAGTCGAAAAACTTTAAGGTTAAGACTATTAATATTAAACTCGAAATAGTCGAAATCAGGTGAGTAGACCCGATGTTAGAGTAGACCCCATTAACATCATGTGGAAAATTTCTTTTATTTTTATTTTTATCTCATTTAATATTATGAAACAAAATATTTTTATTAACTATGCAAAACACAAAAAATTAATTTCTTACATAATATTTTTGGTTCAATTCCCTCTTTTGGTAGTGGAGGTGAGACAAGATTGACTTGAAAATTGCACTACTATACATATAATATTTCCTCTTAATTTAATCAATTTAATGAACAAGAAAACAAAAGTTTAGAAACAACACACACTACAAACCTAACACAAGTGACCTTCCAAAGCCCCTTTCACAAGATTCAACCCTTCTGCAGATATACTCCTCCTCACCCGGCCCACCGGAACAACCTCGATCCTCCTCGGAGGATCCTCCGAGAAACAAACCACCACCACCGTCAAATTATCGCACGCGTTTCGCTTCATCGCCTCCCTCACAATTTCCCTCGAACACCTCTCGGGATCATTGTGCCACATCAGCTCTTTCCTAGCCATCGTAACCGCACACTGGCTACTCATCACGTCCCACAGACCATCGCACCCAATGATCAAGAACTCGTCTTCCTCAGTCAACAAAATCTCCTGCAGCTCGGGCTCCGAGCTCAAGGGCCCGTCTGACGAGGACCCGGCCTTCATGTGCCAGTCCCCCAGGGCCCGCGAGACTGCCAGCTGGCCGTTTAAGTAGCCGTCGTAGATGGCCCCACCTAGCTTCTCGATCCGGAGCCTCTCCGACGGGTGGTTGGGCTTGTGGTCTGTCGACATCTCGACTGCTTTGCCGCCACGCTTCCCGAGAACGGCTCGACAGTCTCCGGCGTTGGCCACTGTCACTTTTCTGTGGAGATTGTAAAATAATATATTCAATTATAAACGTAAATACATAAAAAAAAAACAAAAAAAAAAACAGACTCTGGATATACAGTAAAACCTCTATAAATTAATAGCCTCGAGACTGTGAAATTTTATTAATTTAGAGAGGTTATTAATTTATTGAGTGTATTTTTTTCCATTTAAAAGACCAAATCGGGACCGAAAGATTCTATTAATTTAGAGAGGTTTTTAATGTATCGAGTATTAATTAATTTATACAAGTTTCACTGTATATATCTACCTTACGGATATAAATACTGTCAAAGCTGTGGTGCCGGAAGATATGTCGAGGGAGCTATCATCGGCGAAGGCGTGATCGGCTTTGAGATAAGCATTCTTAATTGCTTTTTCTATACAGGATGGGAAAAAGGAGTTTTCGACTATGAATTTGAGAATGTTACTCCGGGTGAAGGATGCTGCATCGATACCTCCATGACCGTCAAACACCTACAGTACATAGTGACATTAATCAATAAACGAATCTAACAGAATCGCATACACATTAACCTGTAAAATTACAACTTACACACCCCGTAGAAAGCTCCGGATAAAGGGAAACCTGCAATACTATTATCGCCCAAATGCAGAGGAAGATCATCGATGCAGATATGCTCGTCCTCCATGTTCATCTTAGGTCCTTTCTCAGCGCAACTTCCAGAACGATACACAGGTACATAATCGGGCAGTGGGAAATTGCAAGAATCCTTGAAAGCAAAAAATTTACAATACATTAAAAACAGTACCAAAAAAACTGAACAAATTACAGACAATAACAAGCGGCAATTCACATAAAAGTTCAACATAACCGACTCACGAAGTCCGAGGGCGAAGCCAATGTAGCCGTGCTCATAGAATGCCGTACGACGGAAAGATGCCTCGGTGGTTTACCGTTCGATCCCTGCTTCGACTCGGTGCGATTTTCTCCCGACATTACAACACAGACCTTGCTGCCATCCTTACTATAATCAGTGTGCGCAGCCATATTCTTCCCCCAAATCATAAAATTAGTATTTTTATTCAAGATCAAGCAACTCCAATGAAATTCCCAAAATTGCTACTTACTATTCCCTGTTCTTCAGATAACATAAATAAAATCAATAAAGATTACACCTTTCTAATACTTACCCCTAATTACCTCCAACCCTAAACCCCAAATTGAAACGTAACTTTCAAACCTTCTAATTATTGAATTAAAAAAAGTTGAACAAAATTAGAGCATGAAAAAACGAATTAGAATCTGAGTCAGATAATACCTAATTATTCCCAATAAATAATAAAGGAAACTTCACTTGAGAAACTGCTGTCAAGTTATTACGAAATGGAATGTAAGGAAAAATCGGGATTGATTTTTTTGGTTAAATATGGTTTGACGACAGGCGACTGCCGGTGAACGGATGTGTTTAACAGACACATAGCTTGAGCGGCTACACGGAGAGTGCCTCCCACCCGTTAGATCGTTTGCGTGAGTTGATTTTGGCGGTTGTGAATCGGGCTGTAATTTAATTTTGCGTTTGTAGGTTTCGCCGGGGGCGGTGGCGAGGATTCGTGACGTGGCTTACCGGCTAAGACGAAACGGTTTAGAATTTGGACTTTTGTTTCTTATTTTTGTTTTGTTGAAAATTGAAATTATGAGGAATTGAGGATACATAATTGACTTGAGAATTAAATTAAATTCCAACATTTTCTTAATTTAAAATTAATTTTTAATTGTACAATTTATTTCTATTATAGCCAACACAATTTAATTTGGATTATTTAGAGAAGATAGATTATTTTGTTATTTAAGATTATTAACATACATTTTTAAAAAATACTTTGATTAAGAAATTACGAGTTTAATAAACACGACTAATTACGAGTATAATAAACAAAAGTAATTCATTTTCTGATGAAGTAAAATACTAGAATTGATTACAAAATTGATTATTCTAAAATTCATTTCAATCCATTTTTTATTTATAAAATAAATTCAGAAATCAAAATTATTTAAGAAGTAAATTATCAAAATGAGCAAGTTTTTATTTGAGTTAAAAGAACATAAATTAATTGAAAAAAAAAATGAATGCAATTTAATTTCAAATAAAATTGCAAATGGATGAATCATGAATAAATTTAATAAATTTGTAAAAAAAATGTAGTGATTTGTTCGAGGCCATATTCAGAACGAGAAAATCTGAGAGGCACGGAGAATCACTTGATGATTTCGCCAACCTTCAATGCAAGATATACGTCATTTATAGAACGCGCTTGCTCTGCAAATTGGCTTACTAAAAAGGTGATTTTAATAATATAAGAAATGTAAATAATCTCACAACTTATAAATATTCAAAAGGTTCAAGAGATTAGATTCCAACATTTTCTTACTCTAATAATAAAATTAATTTTTAATTGTACAACTTATTTCTTTTACAAATTATTGTAGCGCACACCAATCTACCGTGAATTTAATTTGGATTTATATCGAGAAGATAAATTATTTTGTTACGAGTATTTAAGATTATTAACATACTTTTAAAAAAATTGTTTAATTAACAAATTATGACTTTAATAAACACTCTGATATGAAGTAAAATATCAGAATTTATTAACGAAATCCAGTATTCTAAAATTCATTTCATCCATTTTTCATTTAAAAATAAATTCAGAAATCCAAATTATTTAAGAAGATAAATTAATTGGAAATAAAAAAAAATTGAATGCAATTACTTTTAAATAAAGCAAATGGATTAATCATGAATAAACTAAATAAAATTGTGAAAAAAATGTAGAGATTTGTTCGAGGCCGTATTCAGAACGAGAAAATCTGAGAGGCACGGAGAATCACTTGTTGATTTCGCCAACCTTCAATGCAAGATATACGTCATTTATCGATCGCGCTTGCTCTGCAAATTGGCTTCCTATTTTTCTCGATTAAAAATAAAAAACATAATTAAAAAATCAAATTCAAATCTAGCAGAAGAAGACGATGAGGATGAATGATTTACAGAGCGATGAATCACGGCCAGTATTTATACAGAGAAATTAGGGCAACCGTTATAGCCTCTAATTATCCTACTAAATGACACAATTACCCTCCCCGCCTAACTTACAAATTTTTTGTTGCCAACGATTTTTTTTTTGTGGCTACCAAATCCAGAGTACTGAGAGCCTCCAGAAAAAAGAAATAGCTCTAATTGCTACCGATTTCCGACGATTGAGCCTCCGCAAATCAAAAGAAAACCCCGAAATCGCTGTCGATCGCCGCCGCAAAGCGAAAGAATTTTTAGAAATCGCTGTTAAGCTCCGAGAAGCGAGCCGCCTCCGCCCCCTCCGCCAATCGGAAGAAGAAGAATTAAGCCAGCCGAATGCCGAAATCAACGAATTTGCTGACAAACTAAGACCGTGCCTTGAGAATAATAAGTCGGAAGATAAAACCCTAATGAATCTCGAACTCGGTATCAATTTCGGCATACCAGAAGAAGAAGAAATCCTAACCCGCGAATCAATGGAAGAAAGCATAACGAGTATCTTGGTCCGCTTCTCCGCATTTCAAAATACTAAAATCCAATTGCTGCCGACGCCTTAGAATCGTACACCCGCAGGTTAAAAGATACTCTCTGAATGATTCAAGCATGGAGTTTGATCCTAGTCAGATTACCTGCGAATCACCTCCTCTGTTACAAGCTCGTCTGCAAGCTTTGGCGGCACTTGATTTTGTCTTCTGGATGGATTCAATTGCCGACGAATATAAGCTAGCCAAGATTGTTTCGAAACCCGGCAACACATCTGTAGCTTCGTTGTGGGTTTCGAGTTCTCCTGAAACTTGGAGTGTGATTCCTGTCGGTTTCGATGGCTCTTTTCATAACCCTCTGACTATGGTTAGCGGATGTGATATTGTTCTTGGGGATGTTGCTTATTGGATTGTCTTTGAACTTATCGATGGTGGAGATGTTGTTGGGGATTTGTGTGTGTTGTCGCTCGATTTGAAAACACTCTCACTATCACTGAATGCATTTTATGGTTCAAAGTTAAGTTCTCACTCACTAAAAAAGACGAAGCAAACAAAGTGTATAATGTGTGGACTATGGATGATATATGATGATGATGATGCAGAAGGTGGTTGGCGTATGACATCTTCCTTTTCCGAGGAGTTTCGTGTAACGAGGTGCGTGAGTAATATAAACGGGAAATCGATTCTCTTGAGAGAGGTTGGTGGTAGAAACCACACCGGAATAAGCAATATTTGACATTGGAACGGGAGAAGGCGAGTTGATAGATTGGGACAGATCGAGCCGGTTTGTGAATTCTGGACATGATTTTGTTGGAAGCTTTGTGTCCATTGAGGGGTTTAAACCCCCTGAAGCTTATGGATTAAAGCAACTTCCACATCTCAAAATCTTTTGGCCTGATCCTTCTCCTTCCCGTGAGTTTAAATATTGTTCGTTTATTAATTAGCTTGTAATATGCAAAGGAAGTGTGCAGAGTTGTGATGGATTGAGGGAGTAATTTTTTATCATTAACATTTTTCTTTTCTTTTGCAGAAATGAGTACAAATTTCTTCTTGATCCCGACTTATGAGCGGAAATAAGAATTTGGATTCGAAGATGAATCTGAAAATGAATCGAACATGATTTTTGAGTGAAATACCTGTAAGTTTAGTTGTGGGGGCATTATTCAGCTCGGTACTTACTTGAGTAGTACTGTTGTACTTTTGTAAGTTAAGTTGCCAAGGAGTTTGCTATGAACAACATGTAATTTAATGAATTAATGTGGTATCATCTATATATATGAGATATTGTTGTTTTTCTTGCATGTTCTCTTACTCTTTGAAATATAGTATCAAACTTTATAATCTTTGTCATTGTAAGTTATATGTCCGATTGTTCAGACATTTTTCTTGCATAAATTGAGGTGAAACCATATTTGACTGTGCCAGACATCTGTTTAAATCACAATCACTCACTGGAGAGTGTACCTGGAGAGTTTAAACCATATGAGATATTTACATGTTTATAAATAGAAGGTTGATATTGTCACAAGTGTGTAGCTAGTAGTTTTGATTAGCTTAGATTTGTTTATCGTCATTTTTATTAGTCATTATGGGATTAAATAAGGAAATAAACAAACATTCATCTAGTTTTTCCTGACCAAAGCAATCTTCATCTTTTTATTATTTTAATCTCCATGAATCTACTAGCTAGGAACATTTGTAGCTAGGTCTTGTGAGGTTTTGATTTCAGCATGGGTTCTTCAATACAATATGATTTGGGTGTATTTGGTCTTTTTTTTTTTTGTTGAAAATTTGAAATTGTGACGATATATTGTTGATTAGGAAAAGAGGTCGAATTGAGGGTCAGTCGGGTAGCAATTTGTTCACGTAAGATCTGGGTTTTTGTCTATTACGGTTCAAGAATTAGAGTCGAATATTTTTTTTAGGAACTGTTTTATAGACTTAATTTCAGTTCATATTAAAATAAAATAAATCAAAAATAATTTCAATCTATAATTTTAAATATAAAATTTAGTTACTGTTATAATATTTTTAATATTTTTTAAAAAATATTTTAATTATTTATAAAAATTATTATTATTTTTATAAAAAAATCAATTCAGTTCAGTTAAGATTGATTTAGTCAGTTCAGTTAAGATTGATTTAGTTCAGATCAGTTAAGATCTTAAGTTCAGTTCAAATTGTTCAGTTCAACCAATACTGTACTTTTAGGACTTACTAATAAATTTAATTTTTAATTGTCAAATTTATTTTAATAAAAATTATTGTAGCGCACACAATTCACCCTGAATTTAATTTGGATTATATTGAAAAACATACATTAATTTGATACTTCTAGTACTTACTAATAAATTTAATTTTTAATTGTACAATTCATTCTATAAAAATTATTGTAGCATTTAATTTTTAATTGTACAATTCATTCTATAAAAATTATTGTAGCGCACAAAATTCATCCAAAATTTAATTTGGATTATATGAGGAACATACATTAATTTGATAATAAACACAAGAAATTCATTTTCCAATGGAAGTAAATTATAAAATTTTATGAACGAAATTCATTAATCTAAAATTCATTTCAATACATTTTTCATATATAAAAAAATAATCAGAAATCCAAAATTGTTTATAGGAATTAAATTATCAAAATGAGTAAGTTTATTTGAGCTAAAAGTACATAAATTAATTGGAAAAATAAAATTAAACGCGGTATTTTTTTTTTTAAACAACACAAATAGAAATAATAACATAACATAAAGTCGGTAATTCATTTTTGTCGTCAAATCCATGGTCAAGTAAGACGCGGCTAACACACACTTTTAACATGCTTATATTTTTTTTATAGAACTACACAATTAAAGTTAAATATTACTCAACAATTAATACAAGTGCTAATTTACAAATTATCATAATAAAATAAAGAAAGACATATATTGATATATCAATCAATTTTCAGTATTTGCTCCTCATTGTTAGTTTCTTGTCATTGTTAGTTTTTGTCTTTGTTTAATTTATTAATTTATCGTCTCCTGGGAACCCAACCAAATACAAATCTTGCTGATTGAATGTGACCCTCACAAAGTGGTCGTCCGGTATTCTATTGGGATGACAAACAGTTCACACATTCAACATTGGAAATTCTTAACCCTTCGAATCGGTATCCCGCATACTTCTTCACAAAGGTAGAAATTGTATTTATATGTAAAAATAAATTATATGTATAACACAAATATATTAATGATGTTGAAGACTAAATAATAATAATTATGTATTGAAAATATAATAAAAAATAAAAAATATATGTAGAATAAAAAATGATTAAAATTATAATTTAATAATAATTATACGTGAAGAAGAAATTATATTATTTATATAAAAAATTATATATAATATACTTTCACCTATTTTTATTTTAAGTCTTTTTAACTTTCCTATTTATTTTCATATTTTAATTCTTTTTAACTTTATTAAATTATTTAATAACATTAATTCATAAAATTTTCAATTTCTCATTCAAATAGTTACTTGTGAAAACTTAGAAAGTTTTATAAAAAATAAAAAAAAAAGTAATAAATAAGTGTGGAGTATTAAAATAATAAAGTTGATAGAAATAAAAAATAATAAATATGTGTGGAGCATTCAACACACAAATAACAAAACACTCAAATAAATAATAAATATATATAACACAAAAATAATAAATATATATTATAAATCTAATATGGAAAAAAATAATAAAATAATTACAATTATACGAACTTACTATATCAAGTTCAATTTCCACATAAATCAATACATGTATAAAATATCACATTATTTTAATTACCAAACACATGTGTAAGGATATATTTATTAAAAAAAATATCATTTTAATTGTTTTTCTTAAAATTAATAATCATTCCAACATATTCAAGTTACATTTAAAATTAAATATATATTTTTATTCAAGTGATAGATTTATACACTTTTTAATAATAATATAACCACTAAATTAACTATTCATCTCTATTTACCATCAATTAAAATATATTTTAGTAGTTTATTTACAAAACAAATGTAGTATTTTTTAATTACAATTTTGATAAATATTTATTTTGTCAATCATTTTTAAAATAATTTTAAAAAAAATCAAATGAATAAAGAAAAATATCATATGAAAAGATTTTACTTAAAAATAAAAATTAACTCATGCGTATTATTTTTTTAAATAATTTATTAAAAAGAGACAATTTTTAAGTAATTTTTTTTATCATTTTTTAAGAATGATTTACAAAAATAAATTAAAATATAACTCATTAATTCATTGTGATAACTTGATTGGTTTTATTACGTTTTGCTTTTAAATTTGACATGATAATAATTTTTGAAATTTTAACAATTTTTCAATAGTTTATATATGTCATTTTATAAAGAAAAGAATATGAATTGACATCAATAGAATTTTTTTATTTCAATTAATTATTTAATGATGATTAAAATTATTATAATATATACACTTATTCAGTAATGTTTAATAATTTAATTTAATTGAACTTAATGATAATTATACATAGATATTTAATAATACATTATTTAATTAAAAATGTATATTTTATATAATTTATATAATTATATAATATTAAAAAATTAAATATACAAAAAGAAATAACTTGTTTATTAGGGCTTCAATCATGTGTCATCATGTGCACAATTATTAAATGAGGTGTGAGTGTGTGACTACTAAAAAAAATGTACCGTACCTTTAAATATGAAAAATGTACTATAGACTTCTACAAAATTTTGATTTTTGTTATTAAAAAAATAAAAAGGGAAATTGAAGTAAAAAATAACAATAATTTTATTTTTATTTTAATATTGTGAGTATTGTTTTTTAAAAAGTATAATTACTATTTTTAAATAGAGTAAACCAGACAAATTTACCGCAGTATAAACAACAAATCCCTCTTTTTGCTCTTTGTACGGTGCACTAATCATAGAAAAAATATTTTCACTTTATCCTTTTGGTTAATGAATCGAACTTTCAATAATTTTATACTTGAATTGACTATACTAGTACGAGATATTATAGTGACCATATATTATAGTACTAACTTCTACTAATTAATTATGCATATTTTATTATTTTTGGATACTTTCACAAATTATGGATTTTCTTAAAAAAAAAAATTATTTTATTTTTCTATTTTAAAATAATATTTTACATTTACTTTTCAAACACTACTTATTATAATTTTACTTTTTAATTTAAATATATTTTTATTCTTAACTTTTTAATATAAAAGTCAAAAGGTAACATTAGGAGAGAGTTAGCAATTTATTACTCCTATAAATATGCATGCAATTTACAAGATGAAGAACACAATTCAAATAACATTAGCCCTTTAAATTATTTCTTTAAGTGTTCCAATGGCCAAATCAATGCTCCAAGACTCTCTTGTTTTTATTTTCTTTGTGCTACTTTTCCTCTGTCTGAAAGTTCAAAACTCTGACGGAAGACGAGTTAAACCCTTCGAATCTGCGCAAAAGGCTGGAGCTTTTTCAATCGGCGATAGAAAAGGAGATTTTCCTCCGACGTCGCAAACTCAAGAAAAAGTGAAAGAAGAAGATCTACCGAGTTCTCACTCAACGGGGTCGGCAATGAATTCGACAACTCAAGAAAAAGTGAAAGAAGAAGATCTACCGAGTTCTCACTCAACGGGGTCGGCAATGAATTCGACAACCGTCGGAGTAATCAAGGATTTCAGACCCACAATTCCGGGACACAGCCCCGGTGTTGGTCATTGGTTTAATTTGATCTGGTGAAATCAATTTAATAAAAATAAATTGAAGGTTTGATTTAAATAAGTGCATACAAGTACATGGAATATTTACGACGTGTTTTAACACCGTAGCTATATCGAAACCTTATATTATAATGTATTTTTCTGTTATCTTAAATTAGCATACATGTCGAATGGATTAGAGAGGGTGTCTTAATTTCACCTGTGGAAATTGAAGACTCATGTTTTTTTTTTTTGGTAAATGTCAATTTCATATAAAAGAAAAGGTAGATGGTACAAAACAGCGCATAGAGAAGAGCCCTACCGCAAGAAAGAGCTAACATGCAAGCTCTCCAAACAACCAATCATGTAGTACTATAATACAAAATGAACTACTACCAAGCTATGTGCCACACCCTCTTCAGCGCGCGAGTCTGAAGCGAGTCAGGAAGTCTCATGTTGATCTGAATAATACACACTATAATAAAAATTGGTGAATTTATTTGCACTTTCATTTTTTCACTTAATTTACGCACTCTCTTTAATTAAGTAAAGACCCATGTCACATATATTTAGTTCAACATGCAATATCAATTTATATGTAATTACTGTGACACCTAAATCGAGATTATATATGTACAAAATTTGTGGGCTTGAAAAATATCTAAGTGTTAATCAATATCACTGATAAAATAAAATAAAAACCGGCCAGTAAAATCAATGTTGATCAAGTATATTTTGATAGATATAATTTTTTTCATAATGTGTGTCAAATGACATGTCATTAATCAAAGAGTCTAAATTCAACATTTTTTTTAATTTATCTATTCAGATAAATATGACTATTAATTATAAATTTATAATATAAAATGAAAAGAGTATTAAAACCAAATTACATTTATACGTTTTAGCTTACTTACCTTTATTTCACTTACTTTATTATTTCAACATGAAAAAAAATACACCTTACTTTTTAATTAAAAAAAATCCAAATTCAATATTTTTTTTAATTTATTAAGATAAGAAAGAACAAATTTCCTTAATTTACTTTTTATATTAATTGTTTTTTTTTCAATTATTTACATTTTAATATAAACAATTTTTTTTACCTATTACCTTTTAATAAAATTAAAAGTAAAATAATTATAAGTGAAATTTAAAAAGTAAAAATTAAAACAGATATAAAATTATATTTTAAATTAAAAATAAAAAAAAAAATATTTCATTTTTTTTAACGTGTCAATTGTACAAACAGTTCAAGAACAAAATAAATGTTACAACTATATATTATGAGACAAAAGACTACTAAAGTTATTGTTTTATCAATATGAAAATAAAGCAAATTCACCCCGAATCTTATAACTTTATCTTTTTGGTTAATCAAAACTTTCAATGATTTTTAAATGAAAAGAGTTTGGTCTATATATAAGATATTGCATATAGTGGAGTAATTTATTTTTCCAAATACCCCAAGTAAAATAATATCATAAATCTTTTGAATATTTGTATCTCGATTATATGGGATTATATCTCTGATCTTGTGGGATTGTTATATATTTTCTATTTAGTCGTAGTCAGTGACGTACCTAGAAGGCTAGAAATATTAATTAATCAATAAGTCGTAGTCACTTACGTACCTAAAAATATTAATTAGTGGTGCAAATTTGAAAAAAAAAATACTTTCTCTATTTCATAAATATAAGACATTTTTTTTACACGGAGATTAAGAAAAATATTATTTTCTAATTTTTTAACAAAAAGTGAAATGTATAAATGTATTTTAAAATTAAAAAGTAATTAGTTATGAATAAATTTAAAAAAGTAAATTTATAAAGTATGGGTAAAATTGTATTTTAAAATTATGAACAACTTGTAATTTGATGAATGAAGAAGCATTTTTCGATCACAAGGAAAGAGAAAATGTGTTTAGTCTCGCTTCAAAAATCGAGAGTTCGTTGTAAACGACCACTCGGAATATCAATCCGAGGGAGGACTAGAGTGAGAGGTTTCCA
>JACOMQ010000566.1:0-39448 GCA_014843705.1 Euphrasia arctica
TGGACACTAAGGCATTGAACAAAACAGTACTCGAGTTATTAGTTGACTCTGTTTCACTGATATTTACAGCATGGATTGATGCTTCTGAAGAGGAGTCACTTCTTTCAAACTGAGAATGTTCAATGACGGGATTGACTGTCTTCTCCTGTGACAGTAATAAAAGAACAGAAAAAACATGAGCTTCCAATTCAACAAGCATAAAGCCCAATTACCTCATACATAAACCCAAAGACCATAAAACTCTGGGCATAAACATTAATAAAAAGATCATGCAGAAGTAACTCAGATGTAACAATTACTAAACCTTAGTATCTCTGAAATGTTCAAGAGAACCCAATGACGCATCATCAAATTGGGATGAAATTTGCTGCAGGTTCTGAGGTTGTGCATTGTCATGGCTTTTTTGCATAGAATTGTGCACCTGAAAAGAGTATGACTGGGTGATATAACAAAATGGGAATAAGGATATGAAATGAAGTAACTTAGGGAAAAGATATAGAAGAATTATCAACATGAGCTACCTACCTCTTGTCCCTCTTCGTTTTGGGATGGGACCACAGAATTAGCCCCTAGCTCATGTCCGGCTTCGGAATCCAAATAACTTCCATGGAGAACTTGTCCATTTACAGATGCTTTGTATTCAAATTGATCTGTTCTCAACAAGTTTCCTTCCGCTTGCTCAGGATATTGGTTTTGGATAGGCACATGTTCACCATCCGGAAGAGCCTTGAATACAACAATAGAAACAAAATCAAACAGCAACAAATCAATAACAGCTGAAATTTGATGAAATTGACCAACAACAACCGAATGTATCAACAGATCACTTACCTGTTGTTGGCCTTGCCAGTTCTGGATTGATGACATGGCAGGTAATGGGTGAAAATGAGACTGAGCAACATGTGATGGGTGTGGTACACCTTGTTGATGCATCATAAATGGATGCAGTGCGGTGGGAAGAAAGGCTGGCATCCCAAATAGGGACGGAGCAAATGTGACGCCCTGAACTTGATCGGTCTAGTACAAATAACAGTAAAAACTTGTATTAAAAAAATTAAATAGATGCATAAAAACTAAGAAGCTGATGGATATACAGTGTGGGGAACAAATCAAGATTCTACAGAATCTAGTTCCAATGAAAAACACAACTCTAGAGTACTTTACTGAAAACAATCAGACATGCATGAGATCAGAGGAAGAATACAAGGATGAAAAAGATCATTGAACCCCAATCTGACATCATCATTCATATATGGCTCAATATTTCCAGAGTAAATATTTTATAAAATAAAATATACAATTGTATTTTACCTGTGTAAATGTGTTCCCAACGGAAGTTTCAGTATTGTCATTTTGAATGCTACCGGTGTTTGCACTGAGTGAGTTATCATTCGCTTCCAGCTGGCTATGATTGGCACGTGCAACTTGAGAAACATCATTTATATTTGCATCAGAAATAAGTGATCCATCTGGATGGGTTCCACTTTTTTCTCTTGCATCAACCATCTGGAGTTGTTGTAAATGCAAATGAAGCCTTTCCATCTCCCCAAACTAATATAGAACATTTACCAAAATAGCCTCTATAAGTAAAAATTATATATATACAAACATGGTATTTGGATCCATTGATGATTAGTATAGTTTACTGACCTGTCTTTGACAAACCAGCCACAACTGATTATACTGTTCCGTCCGATCTCTCAGTTCAGCTTGTAATGAATTATTAGTGGTTGTCTGCAAAGCATCTATATCCTGAGCACGAGTTATCCAAGCCTGTGCCTCTCTTATCTGTTCATCTTTGAGAATGATAGTTTCTTGAGCAATCTTAAGCTGGATGAAGAAAGCAAATCATCAATAAACATCTAATCTATTTTACAAAATG
The DNA here is from genome assembly GCA_014843705.1 of Euphrasia arctica. Taxonomy (NCBI): domain Eukaryota; kingdom Viridiplantae; phylum Streptophyta; class Magnoliopsida; order Lamiales; family Orobanchaceae; genus Euphrasia; species Euphrasia arctica. The sequence goes on from JACOMQ010000566.1 coordinate 1,883, forward strand.
GGAACTTGAAAAACTATTTAATATTGGCAGATAAACTGCAGCTACTGGTAAAAGGTATCTTCGCAAATTCAATTAAGGAACAACATATACGAATTTCATCGAAATACAACAATATTAGTGGCTGGGCACAAAACCTCCATGACAGTCCACTATGGTAGTGCCATAGTCCCATCTAACAACACTGACACTTAGAATTTTGACGTGAAAGATTACTATGTCGCTCCACATGATTAAAGTGATTACGTAAATAGAATTTTGAAAAGACTAACAATTAAAGCAATGACTGCCAGAGTGTTCAATTTTTTTTTAAGAATACACATTAGTATAACACTAAAACAGATGGAAACCTGTTCCTGCAGCTCAGCGAACTGGCTCTCCTTTTCTTTGATTTGCTCAATAAGTTGAGAAATTTCATCTAGAGACTCATCCCTCATCATCCTGCATGAAAAGGCGAAACATACTTATTTATAAAGGCAAAAGCAAGAAAACAAATTATGCAAAAGAATCAGGCAAATATTCAACAGAGAGAAAAACATTATATTCCAAATAAACAAATCCAACCCTTCTGAATAAAAAAAAAACACAAATAACAAAAAAAACTTATGAAAGATTTAAACATTCCAAACAATTGGTCAAGGAAGTACATGTAGCTCCGGATCTCAGCATCTTGACCTCGTATCAATGTTTTCTTGTCCCGAACCTAATAGAATAAACAAAAAAGATAAGGAATGCAATCCAGGAGACAGAAAAGAGAAAAATATGTTCTGTACAAACTACCTCTTTATCCTTTTCATCCATCCTTCTCTCTAGCTCATTTATCTTATGTTCCTTTTCGTTAAGTTGTTCCTGATAAAATATAAACCTCAGAAAATGTATGGAAAAATGGAAAATAATTTGAAACTATTTTGTATCCACAAACCTAACTACAAATGAAGCAAATCTTACTAAATGCATGTCCACGTATCCAATTACACATGCATCAAAGAAGAAAAAAACGCCCAGGAAAAAAACGGCATAAAGGGCAAAGATTACAGATTGATGTATGCATTATCCCACAATGCATGCATCATTCCATGACATGACAACCAAATAACCCCTATAGTTATAATGCAGGAAAAACCTGAAGTTTGAGAGTAGCATTTGAATGTTCTTTCATTTGAGCATCGAATCTATTCTGCAACGCCATGATTTCAGACTTTGCTATGAACTGCGCACGACACTCAATCTCCATGCTCTGCAACTCCTCCCTTTGTTTTGCCACACTGTGAAGCCTCTGCTGCAAAATATCATTGTCCAAAACTCCATCAATAGTTATTGAGCAGAAATCAACATCCAATGCCTCTTTTCCATTCTGCCCCTTAATATACACACACTACGTTACCTCATTCTTACCTACAACTTGTAAAAAACATGCTCACACAGATACAAATGGGGGTGGGGGTCAAAGATCAGTAGTGTAGAGCGTATATGTACCTCGTATATCAGTCTCTCGTCCGACTGAGAGAGATTTGTATGCTCCAACTCCTGCCGTATAGAAAATGAAACGATATAAATACTCATAATATTTTAAATTTTTGATGTTATTTTCTCGAAATCAATCGGACAAGCAGCCAAATTGAACTGGAACAAAGCCACTGCAAGCAAGCTTCTGTTTTTTTCCGTTCCTTACGAAGAATGATTTTGCTAATAATAAATATTCGAATAAAAATAACAAACAAGTGCCGAACAGATTTGTTACCTGGTTACCGGAGTTCCGAGCCGACTGCTCGGAGACGATTCGCCACTCCTTGCGCGAAGAAGAAGACGATGACATCAGCGGCATAGAAACGACTCCGTTTCGCTCGGCGGCTAGAGCACCGGGCGCAGCCTCCATTAAAACAAACGCAAGGTACAGCTTTCTTCTATAATAATTTAAAAAACAAAACCCTAATTTCACATTAAAACCCTCGCATTGAAAGGGGATGAAAGAGCAAACGTAAACGGAGAGAAATAATAGTTACGAGCTGCAATCGTCTGAGGAATTCAGGTAATTTTTTATTGGCTGTGAAATTGGGGAGATTTGGGATATTTTCGCTGGGTTTTGTAAGTGCGATTTAGGGTTTTTACAGGGACTTTAAAATAAAATTTGTTGATGACGACGATGGAGAGACCGAGTGAGGAAGGGATACGGCGAGAAAATAAATTATACGCAGTTGCTTTAGTTTATCGTCTACGCCTCTACGGTGATTTACGGACTAGCCGGAATTGACGAGGTTTATATAGTTCACTGATTGCGTATATGGGCCTTAAGTAGATAGAGGCCCAAATAGAAGTGGGCTGAAAAAAAAAACACAACCGACATTACTTAGAAGTACTTGCTAGTACAAGTGTACAACCCTTTGCTTTGCGTTTTTTTTTTTATTTTTTTGAATAAAGTTTATTGGTATATATTTATAGCTTCATTTTTTTCTTTTTTTCTTTATTTGTTTTATATAATATTATAAAATATTTTTTTTTTTAATAAAGTTTATTGGTATATATTTATAGCTTCATTTTTTTCTTTTTTTCTTTATTTGTTTTATATAATATTATAAAATATCGATATAGTTATTTTACTTAAATCCAACTCTTCGTAAATGGATAGGAAAGTAAGTTATATAGAAGATATTGATGAAATTTTTTGAAGACAAATCTACCGAATATATATTTCGGTTATAATTGTGCTTGTAACATACTTAGATTAGCACATTAGTTGCATAAAATACATCATAAAATATAATCACCAAGATAAAAATACACACACAAAACGTATAGCAAAAAAATCGAATCTATATATTTATATTATTCTTATCAAACACATTTTAATCATATTCTCAAATTTCAATTCGTATTCATGTTCTTATGCTTCAATATTTCTATATTCAAAATTTCATATGCGTTTTTTTCTAATTAAAAAATTTGCAAATATGACGAAGTAAAACAATAAAAATTAATTATATATTGAAATCAAACCAGTTGTTAATACTTTATATGAAAATTTTATAAAAATCAATTATATATTGAAATCAAATCAGTTGTTAATACTGTATATGAAAATTTTATGGAATGCTGATTAATGTATATAAATTGTTAACCAGTTGTTAATACTTTATATGAAAATTTTATAAAAATCAATTATATATTGAAATCAAATCAGTTGTTAATACTGTATATGAAAATTTTATGGAATGCTGATTAATGTATATAAATTGTTATAATTATGTTGTTAATAAAATTTTATGGAATGCTGATTTATGTATATAAATTGTTATAATTATGTGGAGAAGAAAGAAATTATGTGCAAAAGAAATATGAATAATTTCGATAATATATGCTCCATATAAAGCCTTTTATCTAAATTTTTTGTGTGACTTTAATTAAATTAAAAGTAATTTACAAAAAAAATTAGAGTATATATCATGGTGGTGTGACGAATAAAATTGACAAAGCCTAATTAATTAATCAATTCCAACAAATAAAAAAAACTAAAAACAATTCCAATAAAAAACAAAGGAAAATTAACGAAACCCTCAGGCCTTGAAACACAAGAAATGGTGGTGGTTACGATGATGACCGAAGTGCGACGACGTCGTTTCCTCATCGATCAGTCCCCTCACGTGACAAAACTCCTCCACGTGGCACGGAATATTGATCGGGCCCTTCTGCTCGAACCCGTACTCCTCCTCCGCCACCTTCAGCAGCCGCGTGAACAGCGGGTGGTTAACATACTCCACCGGAATCACGAATCGCCGCTGCTCCTCCTCCCCCGAGCCGACGGTCACCGGCAAGCACCCCTTCGGAATACTCCTCCCTCCGCCGCCACCCAAATTTCCTTGCGGATCGAAAACAGCCACCCGATCACCGCGAGTCATGACGGATCCGAGCGTATTTACAGAGATCGATCGAATCGACGAATTGCGAAAAAAAAATCAGTCGCAGAAATTAGGGTTTATCGAGATCGATCGGTACTAGGTGGAAAATGGCCAAGGATCGGAGGCGGATATGGCGAGCGTGAAGAGGGTGAGAGCGGCGTCGGTTAGAGATTTGGGGATATTACTCATCGTAAATCGCTGAAACGAAAAAGCATATATATATATTTATGATTTTTTTATTTTTTTTTTGATTGATTTCTGAAAAGGAAAAATATAAAATGGGATATTGGATTGTGCGGGTTTTATATAGAGTGAGATTTGATTTTCGAGAATGTGATTTGCGTGTGGCGACTGCTATATATGGTTTGTTGGGCTGGATTTTGCTGTATTTATCTGCGTGTATATATGGTGAGGGTTGTGTAATTAATTAATTAAAATAATTAAGATTTCTTAGTTTATACGCCAAGGTTTTCTTTATGGCGGTTGGAGGGATAATTATCGCCTGAGTGAGGGTAAATTAGGAAATTATTGTTTTACTTATTCAATAAAGGTTAATTGTGTAATTTAGCGTCTGTTAGTAAACTTGGCGAGTTGAATTTCACCAGCTGTCGTCACGTGACGTAAGCCAGCCGCCAATGGGCAGGTGTACCGTGTACTATAGAGTATAGATTCGCATTATCAATATTATTATCAATATTTTAGAGGAGAGAAAAAAAGGAAAATCTTCAATGATTAAAAGCAATATTTATTCGATTTTTGAATGAAATCTTATTTGGGCCGAAAGTCACGCCCCGGATGGGCCACAGCCCAGATTCGATCCGCCGAGGGCGATCGTGCTTCTGCCCACAATCATCTCCGTGATTTAAAATAAAAAATAAAAATATATGATATGTAGAATGCTTCCAAACGAGGTTTGCTAAACCCAAAGGGCAGAATTATGAAATGTTGTTTTGAGCAGGAGTGTACGTCTCAATGTGTCGTGGATCGATTATATTAATAGTAGAAATTTGAGTTATATTATTGTATATTGAGAAAGCATAAATAATCAAAAGATTTAAAATTTCATGTTATGTTTTGCTAGAACCATTTTGAACACGGAGAAAATGTTGTCATGGACTTATTATTATTTTTTACAATTTTTAGAATGTTTTACATTTTAAAAATAATAGTACAATAATTTTTCAACAATTGATCATCGTTTGAATATTGTTTTTCGTTTAATTTTTCTTCAACTTTCACAACTAATATTTGACAATGGATAGTACATTATGTCCTTAAACTAAAAGTTCATCGATCGTCCTATTACTTAATTAGATACTTAATTTCAATGAAAATTAAATTTCATAGTACAAATTCCCGTTCACAAATCTATAGTAACAACTTATATGAAACCTACAAGCTACATAATATGAAATAATTGAAGTATATCAATTAACAAACAAAAAAATGAATTGAGTTGGATGAAATAGTGATATCTAATTAATCGAAAATAACTCGTAGACAAATGAACTCTTTAAAGTGGAGACGACTCTTCTATTTGAAGACATTGAAAGTTCAACACTTAAATATTGACATCTCAACTTCCGAACATGCATGAGTTTAGGAATCACAAATTTTTAGATTTCAAGTTTTGTTTATAATTTTTACAATAGTACTGTACTACGAAAACAACAAAACGAATTAAGAAGTGTGGTTTAAACATCATATCAAACGTCTCAATTGAATGAAATCGTTATCCGGAAAACATATGCACATGAAAACATTTCATGTTTCTTAAAAGAACAAGAACAACCGGGTCGGGTCGGGTCGGGCCATGCGTAGGCCCACCCACATGATAACTCGCTCGCACAACTAATTTCCAAAAGCTCAACATCGACTTCCCGACAAAATTTTGTCACTACGTTGTAATCATCTTATTAAATGTCGACACGTAGCATTTGATCTTTATTATAGGATCATGAAGTTCTCCATAAATACAGAATGGAATTTGGCCCGCACACGACTCTTATGATCTCATCAAAGGTACTACAGTACTCAGTACTATTCCAGTATTGTTACCTATGAATAAGTTATTTTTGTCAAATGACAAAAAAAAAATGTATTTTAAGATAAAAATTAAATGTTTGAAATAAAACATTAGGTTGAAATTGTAAAGATTTTTCCTATATAATTAATTAGTATTAACTTAAGCTGGGGTTTTAACTTTTAAGTAAATAATAGTAAGTAAGATTGTGACACACCCCGTAATTAAAGAGAAATTGATCAATATAAGTAAATGCAAGTAGGAGTCAAAATAAATTGCCCTGAAATTTACATGTATTGATTTTTGAGGTCAATATATGATCACTCACGAGAACATTCATTGATAGTCGAGCTGCCTCATAACGATCGAGTTTCGACCCCCAAGAAGTCGAAACATTACAAAAATAATAGCTAGGGCCTAGGAGTAATACATTAAGAATAAAAAATACTCCTTCATATTTTTTTTATAAGACTTTAAGCTTTAACACAACTATTAAAAAAATATTTAATTTCAATTAATATTCATTGAAAAAAATAAAATGTTAAAAATAATGAAATGTGATTGGTGGAGAGAAAAAACATGTGCATAAAAAATTGAAAAAAATATGAATTAATGTTATTATATCATTTAATAAAACTAAAACGTCTTATAAAATAAAAATAATTAAAACTCTTGAACGTTTTATAAAAAAAAGAGGAAGTAATATATTTACGGTGGGAAGGGCGGAGTAATTAATTTTTAAAATTCAAAAGTAAAATTTATTTTTATTTTTGTACATCCCAAGTATTATTTTCGAATGATAAAATTAATTAATAGTATTAAAATTGTGATAATTTCGTGACCGAATTCCACTTTGACTAAACACGTTAAGCCGAAAAACGCATGTTAAAATATTAAAAAATTAAATCAAGAGCGCGCCAAAATAAAAATCAGACGGTTGGAGTGCATCCACATTGACCCTATACGGCAAGAATCCTAATCAAGGGTCCCACATTTTTTGTTTTTACTACACACAAACCACCTTATATTTATCACACAATCTCTTCTTCGATTGCAACTCACACTTTCGATCATAATTAACTTCTTTGTCTGATTATTTTTATTTAAAAAAAGAAAAAAAATGGACTCGCAAAAAAACAAGGGGCGCAAATCAAGCAAATCGAAAGGCGCGAAGAGTATCAATGTTGGAAGGAGATTCTCTGACGAACAAGTAAAATCGTTAGAGTCGATTTTCAAGGTAGAGACTAAGCTCGACCCGAGAAAGAAAGTCGATGTAGCCATGGATCTCGGGCTCGACCCGCGCCAGGTGGCTATATGGTTTCAGAACAAAAGAGCTAGGTGGAGGTCAAAGCAAATGGAGCAAGAGTACAAGGACCTCAAAGCAAATTATGATTCTTTGTACATCAAGTGTGATCACTTGAAGAAGGAAAAACAATCTTTGCTCATGCAGGTATATTTACTTTCTTTTAATCGATTCGAACTCTAGATAGCGTGATCCAGTATAGGGTGAAGTCGATTTTGTACGAAATATGTCAAGACATATAAGCAAACGAGAAATCTCACTAATAAGAGACAAAAAAAAAAGTTACACTTTAATTTTTTTCATCTATGATAGTAAAATAATGATGATGATTTGAAAAAACTAAACTTGAAAGTACTTAATTAAATTTGTTACAATCTCTTTTGATTCTAACGATGATTCAAATTGATAGAATAAATCTAAAATCTCATCAAATTATAAGTGATTATATAAACTTCGTTTTTTATAATACAGTATATACGTACGACAGATAGAATGAGATAAATTAATTTATAAAAAACTACTGATAAAATCGGAGAAATTCAATATTGATGTAAACATTTTTTTTTCGGCTTTAAATCTACAGTTACACGAGCTAAATGATCTTGTCAAGAATATTGACGACGTCGATTTGACTAACGAAGCGATCGAGTTCAAGGAAAGCTCCAACGGAGGAATTGATGATGAAAATGAGAATATTATTATGAAGGAATTTGAGAACACAGAAGAGCACAATCTTGTGAGCTGCAATGACGAAGACGAGTCCATTATGAGTCAATTGGCATCACCTGATCAGAAATGGTGTGATTTTTCGGGATGGTGGGAAAGCTAATTACGAATGTACCCTCGAAGTTTAGTATAATTACGAAGCACTGCAAAAATCTTTCGAGAGCATGCATTCCGGATAGATTTTTGTTTATGTTTCACAAATTGCACCCCCTGCAGGGAACTAACTAATACATTTGCTCGGAAAATTCGAGCCGAAAGGGGGTGTTTGTACTTTTATAGAATAATTGGGGTTTTTTGTAAACATGTTAAAACCTCTGGTACGTTTTGTAAATATTCTCAACTTTATGCCATGTGTTTATATCATAATTTTTGTCACATTTTCGACTCCTCATTATTATTATGGTAATATTATTATTATTATTATTATTATTATTATTATCGTACATCTTTTCACATATAATTATATAATTTTTTTTTAAATCTCACACTTTTAATAATAAAAAAATACAGCAATTAATTTATTTTTTTAAATTTAAAATATATTTTTATTTTTATTTTTTTTAATTATTATTTTTGAACTTAAATTTACCAATATAATTATATAATTTTTTTTTTAAATCTCACACGTTTAATAATAAAAAATACAGTAATTAATTTATTTTTTTAAATTTAAAATATATTTTTATTTTTATTTTTTTAATTATTATTTTTGAACTTAAATTTACCAAGTACTATATTTTAAATTTTCTATACATTTATCCATTTTTGCTCCCTCCATTTCTTATCCATTTTTTTATTGCTGCTTCAAATCAAACCCAGAGAAAGTACTACGCCTTCAGCAATGGCGCTCGTGATTCCCTATTCGTCACCTACTGCGCACATTAGCTGCTCCACGAACCTTTCTTCTTCTCTCCTAAAAAATCTCAAACTCCCTCGTTTCTGGCCTTGGCAAAAGGTAAATCAATTCAATCTTCCCCCAATTTTTTTTCTGTATTTTATTAAATGGAATTCGATTTTGATTTAATTTACACGAGAATTGCGATGTGATTTTCAGGTGAAGATGGGCCCGCTGAGTGTATCTCCGATGGGGTTCGGGACCTGGGCTTGGGGCAACCAGCTCCTATGGGGTTACGATGAATCCATGGATATCGAGCTTCAGCAGATCTTCAATCTCGCCGTCGATAGTGGGATCAATCTGTTCGACACGGCCGACTCGTACGGAACCGGAAAACTCAACGGGCAGAGCGAGAAGCTTCTCGGCAAATTCATCCGCGAATACCCAGGTTGATTTTCTACATAATGCTCTCATTTTCACTTGTAAGGACTCAGTTGTAATTCGATTACTTCAGTATCTTCCATTGCTTGTATGTGTGTATGTGGAAAGGAAACGAGAAATCCCGCAATGAAATCGTGATTGCGACTAAATTTGCTGCGTATCCATGGCGAATAACGCCCAATCAGTTTGTGAATGCTTGCAAGTAAGTGTGTGCTGCTTTTTTTTTTCTTCGTTTTTACATTCTCGATTTCAAGGTGGAAACTATTTGTGATTCGTGAACTAGTGTTTTTCAGATCTTCGTTAGATAGGATTCAGCTCGAGCAAATGGGGATAGGTCAGCTCCATTGGTCGACTGCAAATTACGCTCCTCTGCAAGAACGAGCTCTTTGGGATGGCTTAGTGGCAATGTACGACAAGGTTACCATTAAAAAAAAATATACAAACGACCGAATTCCTGCTTATAAGACTTTTCTTTATCCCAGTGAATATACTTTTTTACACAGGGGTTAGTACGAGCGGTTGGTGTGAGCAATTACGGACCGAAACAGCTTTTGAAAGTACACGATTACCTTAAAGCTCGAGGGGTGCCCCTCTGTTCGGCTCAGGTGATATCTACATTTCCGTTTCCTATGAATGTAAACCAATGTTTTTTTCATCTTCTTTATGTATGAGAAATATTGAAAAATTAGGTACAATTTTCACTTGTGAGCATGGGAGAAGATCAGATAGAGATCAAGAATATATGCGACTCTCTGGGTATTCGTGTAATTGCTTATAGTCCTTTGGGGCTCGGCATGCTTACTGGAAAATACACCACGGCCAATCTTCCAAGTGGACCCCGGTATGTCTCAACTTCCACTTTCTGATGCTAGTTTGCTTTATCAGATAATTTTACGCTATCTTAGTTTCTTGAAATGTGCTGCAACTTTTATAGAGGGCTTTTATTTCGACAAATATTACCTGGGCTTCAGCCTCTGCTGAGTTCTCTTAAAGCGATCGCAGAAAAAAGGCGGAAAACCATGTCTCAGGTATGTTTTCTCTTTTCCTTTTTATGACAAAAACTCGAGGATTAAGCCGTTTTTTGTGTTTTTTTAGGTTGCTATAAACTGGTGCATTAGCAAAGGTACCATTCCGATTCCTGGAGTGAAGTCAATGAAACAAGCTGAGGAGAATTTGGGAGCCCTCGGCTGGACACTCAATCCGGACGAGTTGACACAGTTAGAATACGCAGCCCTTGAATCTCCACGCAAGATGGTTCAAAACATATTTCAAACAAGGTAATAAGAAAACAAACGCTCTTACAGGTACTGGTATTGCTTTCGATCAGAGTTATTCGTGTGGCACTTGAATTGTACAAATTGTCCATCTTGTTATATATAGAGGATGCCTAAGAAACATTGATGATCATAGCTCCATTTTGTATGAAGGAATTAAACAAACTATTAATTTACCATCTTCTTATGGTAGTAACTAGTTAAAATCATAGAAACTAAAAGAGCAAGAAATCATACTATATGGTACGAATTGCAAGAAAACAAAACAAAATCCGAATCCATTTGGAACAACAAATAGATGGAAAAGTATCGAAGAATTTCCACCATTCATGGTGTCTACAACACCACCTTATAGATGCATAATTAAGGAAGCTACAAAAAATCACCGTTCATAATGTCTACAACAAAAAGATGTCTACTTGATCTTCTTCTTCGGCCTCAACTGCGAAAAAAAAAAGAGCTTTTATTATTAGAATTGAGAACACAACTAACACCCAAAACATAAGAACATAATAATATATAATCCAAGTAAACCTGGTTGCTGTGCCCACACTTCTTCTTACGGCAGTTGACAGCACGCGGGTGAAGACGAGCATAGCATCTACATAGACACGACAATAACAAATATATATAACCCTAAACAATATAGCAAAAATGTTTGTAAAAGACGATGTTTACAGAGTAAATAAAAAATCTCTAACTCAAGAAGTTCGATTTATTTCTGGGATTGTGAAATTGTACATATATAAGACCAAACTATCGCAAAACCATGTAAAAAAATTCATTTTTATTCCTAGCAGCCCAATATACAAAATCATCGATAGACGATTGCAGTCGAATTCAACGAGTATTTATATGCAGGAAAATGATGCTCATTTTAAAACTCACTTGCGGCAAATCGTCTTTTCCTGATTGAATTTCCTGGCCAGTGCCACTAGAGAAGGCTCAATGATTCCACCCCTAAGCCTCAGAACCAAATGCAGAGTCGACTCTACAAAACAAAACAACATTAAAAATAAAATAAAAATCATTTAATTTGAAAATATAAAAAAGGGGAAAATTTATACCTTTCTGGATGTTGTAATCAGCAAGGGTCCGACCATCTTCCAGCTGCTTTCCGGCGAAAATCAACCGTTGCTGGTCCGGTGGGATGCCTGATTTATATATATAATTAATCAGCTAAATCATGTATAATTATAAATTCGAATTGAGCGTAAAAATTAAATAAGAAAATGTCGTACCTTCCTTGTCCTGAATCTTGGTCTTGACATTATCAATGGTGTCGCTCGATTCGACCTCGAGCGTGATGGTCTTGCCCGTTAGGGTTTTCACGAAGATCTGCATTTTCGTTTTTGGCGTCGCGAACGACGATGTGTACGGCGCTGAGATTATATACCGGTGCCAGTTAGGGTTTCGACGATACGACGTCGTATTCGATACCCAATTTTATGAAATGGAAAATGCGGTGACAAATTTTGAGAGAACGGCAAAATTATTCATTGAATTTGGTGAATAAAATGCAAATTCCATTCGAATTTTTTAATAAAAAGTAAATAATCACGAATAATTATCCTACTAAAGTAAAAAAGAAAAATTGCAGCATGAAAGTAGAGTGTGTTCATTATTCGTCGACTTTTATAAGTGTATATCGACTTCAAAAGCAAGTAATGTTGTTCAAACGCCAAACGATGAATGTGATATAAACTTGCTTAAAATATAAACAATTATTATTGTGCAATATTTAATTTCCTTAATTAAATATTGTGAATATCATCAAAATATTTTATTTAATGTTTTTTGATGTGTCTTGATTGTGAATCCAATCTTGCTAAAATATATTATTGATTTATTAATTTTAATATCCAAACTTTGAGTAAAAAACAAGGATGAAAATAGTATGCTACTACTGGGGGTTGTTTTTTAAGTAGCCACCTAATCCATTTTCTTCTTTTAACCTTTTGTTTCCTTTGTTTTTTACTTATTTGATGTAATAATTTATTTTATTGTAATTCAAAAATGATCTTATTGATTTTTATTTATTTGTTGGTATTAATTAATTAAATTTAATTACATATATTAATTATATAGAAAAATATATTTTTAATTGAGATATCTCAGCTAGCAATATTATAACCTTAGAGTTTCATATTTATCACGGTATAATTTGTGGTAGCTAATTATGATTACTTCCTCCAAAATTAATGTGCAATGAATCACCCTATATTTAAGATAGTGGATGTGCCTTTTGTTGTCTAGTAGTAATAATTAGATAACCACTAATTATGTGCGATAATCTGTGTAAGATAACTTGATCTATATATTTTTTTTTGTCTTCTTTATAATTTAACCATAGTATTAATATTTTTATGATATTAATAGTTTATTAGAAAAAAAGTATTTATATTTTAAAATTACATTAAAATGTAAAAACAACTCACCGACCACGTTAGTCGTAACTCGTAAAGTGAAGTCTTACTATATGTCAACTAAATTGATCATACTCGGATGGTGGTACTTGGTCAACTAAACCAGGCGCACTATTTTGTAGTACCACTCAACTTAATAGATCAATAAAATATTACTCTTAAATAAAATATGAGCAATCAAAATAACCTCCTCATGTCATAATAATAAGAAAAAATTCTTATACAAAAATTAAAAATACTATTTTTTACTTTTGATGTAAAAATATAATTTAAAATTGAAAAAAAAATGAATTATATTGTATTTTAACAATGGAAAATATAAATTATCGTTTGTTAGAGATACTTCAATTCAAATATTTAAACATGAAAAATGTACATATTTTTATGAGAACCGTGTGGGTATATACTTTAAATATAAATATGAAATATAGAAATTATAGTACCACTTGTGATTTATTAATTTCTAAATTAATGGCGATGAGCATATGACAATGAGGTAAATATTAATTACTATTGTTATTATTTTTGTTGAATAGTAGTAGTATAATTATTGAAGAAAACTATTTTTATCTTGGTTTTTACTTAAAAAAAATGCAAGTCACCGAGTCCGTCAACCGTTGAAAAGCATGCCACATGCGATCTGAGCTATGATTTGTTTTGAGACTTCACGTTACTTTTATATTGAAAACAACAATGATAAAAAAATTAATAATACGGAGACCCTCTTATCATAAAATCAAATATTAGACTAATTTTATTGTTTATTTTTAACAGAATTTTAAACAAGAATACCAATAAATTGTAATTTTTATATTAATTATTTTTGTTTCATGTACACATTATTTTTTAATTATTTGAATGATTTAACAGCACAAGTGCATTATTTGATGTTTTTTTTCTTTATACATGATGTTCTTACTTCCTCACACAAAATAATTTTTACATTTTATTTTTATTTTTTTTAAATACAATTTTACTCTTATAGTTTTGTACTCTTATTAAAAGTTGTTGTTACTCTTAAACTTTAAAACCAAAAAACCCTTGTCACACTTAAAAAAATTAAGTGTTGTTATTCTATTTCGTATGTCTGATTTTTATTTTCACACTTTAAAAAACTAATTATTTTTTGTGTTTTTATTCTAAAATACAATTATAATCTTATTGTTTTAGACACTCATTTATTTTTTGTGTTTAAAATACAAATTTTACATTTTTAAATCACCAAACAAAATAATAAAAATATTATTTAAAAGCTAAAAAAAGTCTACTATTTATATTATTCAAAGTTACTAGCAAATAGGCGTGATCCAATTTCGGACGAATAAAAGCCCCTATTCGTGATTCAACCAAAAAAATAAATTAATTAAAGGTCAATAGTTTTTAACATGGTTCTAAAAATCCCCGCCTAGCTCCGATTAATCCCCCGCCTAGGCTCTAGGCTGTACTCGACCGCCTCGATTTTAGGCTCTAGGCTCCTAACCCGCCTAAGCGCCGCCTAAACCCGCCCAGACCCACCTAAACCCGCTTTGGACCGCTTAAATTCAATTAATTTCGTCTTTACTTACTTAGACGGTTCTCGAGCAGATTCAACTGAACAATCAAATTAGATGAAAATTTTGATAAATCAAATAAAATAGATGATTTTATGATAAATTTTGAGGTACGACAACAAAATTTGAAAAAAATATTAAATATATAATGAAAATGATCTAAAATTTTAAATTTACAAACTATTTTTTATTATTTTACTATGTTAAACTTGTGATTAATACTATGTTTAGATTATTTATTGATTATTTTGTTCAAAATATTGATTTATTGTGCATAGAAATATTTTTAAAATATTATATTAATTAATTAAATATAAAAAAGTAAAACGATTAATTCCCGCCTAGTCCCCGATTAATCCCTCTGGGCGCTAGGCCCCTAGTCACCGCCCGACTAGCGCCTAGCGCCTTTTAGAACCTTGTTTTTACTCATAAAAATTAGGGGGAAAAACCTAACACACATTGAAGCGATCATACATTTTACATAATCCATAAATTGAAATTTAATTCTTGACCAAACGCGTGATTCAACGACGTCGTTTGACATGGGGACCTGAGCTCACCCAATTAATACAATAAATATCGGCGCAGTTGAAGTTCACAGTCTTCAATTCTCCAGACGCTACCCTTTCTCTCTCTACACTCGATCCAGAGAGATAAATACAGTAATAATCAGATCTTTTCAGTAATAAAAAAAAAATGGAAAAAAGTGATTAAAGTAAAAAAAAAGCAAAAGTGAAAAAAAGGAGAACAAACATTAAAAGCAGTTGGTGTTTATTTTATTTATCCCCAGTTGGTAGATGTTGGATTATCTCGCAGGCGTGTTGCGGCAGCTTCCCGGGGGTAAATTCGTCATTCCGGACATCCATCACATGCTCTCGGGCGCCGGCGCCGCGATTGATTCTATTGGCGGAAGCATCGGTCAGTTCAGCAGAGCGGCGTTCATCGGGAGGGGGCAGAGGAGGATTCCGGGAGGGCGCGGCGGAGGATGGCGGCGCGACGCTCGTTTTCACGGCGTTTGCTGGCCTTGCGTTGTTCTGCACTACTAGGTAAAAAAACAAATAGAACATGACCGTCGCCGGAAAAAAACCGTGAATCAGGTGTTGTAAGCTGTAACCCTAGAATTTGTAATTTATTGAAAATAGGAACAAAAAAAAAAATAGAATAGAATTATTAAGCTTATAGATGATGAAGGCTCTTAAACGAAGTCAGACTTCGTCAAATTCAAAATCCTCGCCGCCGTCGTCTTCCTCAAATACGCCGTCGTCGTCATCAAATACGCCGTCATCGTCTCCACCATCATCTTTGTCGTGGATTCATATGAGATCGGTTCTGTTCGTAGTAACTTCCTCCAGCTCCTCGCCAGCCCTTTGTTCATCTTCTTCTTATTCTTCCAGTAGCCGGTGAGTGTACCTTTCCCTAATTAGCTATCTCAATTTTATGGATTTGGTGATTTAAGTTCAGATCTTGTTTTTATATCTTTATGTTGTTGTGCTTGATACACTTTTTCCTTGATGCTTGTAGCTTACGGTGTTCCTTTTCATTTATTCGGTTATATTTTTAGTCTTAATTTTCCTTTTGTTTGATTGTCAATTGAGTTGAAAGAAAACGCGTGGTATAATCAATCGACTAGGTAATTTGATATGTTTGTTCATTGTGTTGGTCAAAATGTGGTAAAGACTTGGAATGATTCATGTATTGTATTTTTTTATTGCTTGGTAGATTGAAGGTATGTGTTTTCTTGTGTTTTGGGATATGTTTTTCTCAGTCGTTTTTTAGATTATAGTTGGTGGGGAAGTTAGTTAGGATTTTTTTTGTAATTATTGTTCAAGGAAAAAGAAATGAGAACGAAATTACAACTTCAAGTGGAAATTGTTGGTTGACCTCTTTTGCATCCTATTTCTAATTCCCCCTTAAGTCTCATTGAACAAAATGCTGGGTCATAAGTGTTCAACCAAGCGATTATTTACCATATTTCAGTGTTGACTGAACTGGCCGCACCTATACTACTTACTATGCCTGATCTAGAATAATATAAAACTTCAAGAATTTGAAGTTTTATATTTTGGAGTTAGCAATCACTTAAAACTTATCATACATCCTTATATGATGTGGTATCAACTATCAAGATTCGTTGAGTACCCTATGGTGATCTTCAATTTGGTTTAGTGTGCTCTTAGCCCTGTGCTGTGACTATAATGAATTTCGTTTGCAACCATATCAGAATCACGTTTTGTATGGAAATAATATTTGAGCTGCTCTAGGCTAAGAAAAATAGTCTATTAATGTATTTTGCTATTGATGGATAACTATAAGGACATTTTGATTTGAAGTTGCTCAAGCTTGTAAGACTGCTGTTCATACATCTCCTGGTTGTGATGAACTAGATAGTGACATTTGTTCAGTGTTTTTCTTTTATTATTTTTAAAAAGTTTTTGTGCACTACATCTAAACGGTCATATGGTTAGGACATTTGTACTTACTATTTCTTGTGTAATTTCACTAATAAATCAGCTATGGACGTCTAAACCTCTGTTTCGTATTATTGGGGGACTGATTTTACTAATTTGCCTTGTTCTCATGTAATATCAGTGAGCTAACTAGTTCATTTTTCCATTCTCAGGGTTCGTCTCAAATCCCCATGGTCTCGAAGAAAAAGGAAACACATACTCTCACCTCAGCAGTGGAGAGACCTGTTCACTCCGGATGGAAAACTGCATGACAATGGAGTTAAATTTCTGAAGAAAGTTCGGAGTGGGGTGAGTTCTTTGTTTTATATTGTTTCTTACGTTTTTCTTTTTTGAAAAATCTTATATGAAATTGATTTCTGACTTATTTGTGTAGGGTGTCGATCCTAGTATCCGGGCAGAGGTTTGGCCTTTTCTTCTTGGGGTGTAAGTTGATTCACCTTTTGCTTGTATCCATGTTGTGCCTTAATATTTAAATTGAGTTTGGACTTTGGATGTCTTTGGTTTCTGAAATAACCTCTCAGAAGTTCTAATAATGTAGATACATAAAGAGATAAAACCCATAAAGAAAATAATTATAGAATAGATAGATGAAAGGAATATTATCTGTGAAGGGAAAGGGTCAGTTCAAACCCTGGTCTGGCTTCCTATGTCCATGCCTCTGAAATGTTGATTTAGGCTTAATTGCAACCTATGATCGCGTGCTTGCCTCTAACTAAACCCATTCACATTTTGCGAATGTTGCTTAAATTATTAATATTCACTTATGGAGTCATGGTTCAACGCATGACCCCCTTTCCGAAGCCAAACTTATTATTTTGCTGCTCTGCTGCATGTGTTTATTATATAGTACTGTATTTATTTTTTGTCTATTCTCAAAGGTCAGCATAAGCTGTTAGTAATCACTATCATATTAGTAGTGACAATTCGTACATCAATGGCATGTGTGACATTTCTTTAGTTTTACTTTCTCAAAATCAAACACACTGCAACAAACATTTGGCGTGCAACAAACAGTTGGCATCTTTTAAATTTGGAACCTACAACCATTTTGTTTTAATCTCATCTCTTTGTATTGAACGAAGAGAATCCAGGTGACCCATGGCCCAACTCTTTTTCTTTCAAATAGTTGTTTGACTCGTTTTTGTTTCTTTGCAGTTATGGCCTGACAAGTTCCAAAGAAGAACGAGACATTGCAAGGACTAAGAATAGGTGAGTCCGCAAACTTTGACCGTTCATTGCCTAATTCTCATTTTCTTCAATTTTTATTTACAAGTGGCCTATAAACTGAATTTTATTAAATTGATGTTTGGCTTCTGAATAGTTTCAAACTTATTTCCTCTGGTCATTTTTGATGACTTTCTTAGAAAGGAATATGAGAAGTTACGGAGACAGTGTCGTCGGCTTCTCAAATACAACAGCCAACTTTCCAAGTCGAATCAAAGTGACGTTACAAGCCTCAGAGGTGGCCCATCCCCTAGTGAAGGAACAATTTCTCCCATCTCCGAAGAAATCGTGAGCGCCCGGCAATCCCTTTCCAGCGAGGAATCCCCCTTTCATAACACTGACGAGGACCACCATCTCTTAATCACATCAACAACAGATCCAAGCGTTGACTACGAGTTTGACTCCTCAGATTCCGAATCCTCCTCAGACGACTTGGACATGAGTCAAACCTTTGACCTCATGGAAACCACAGAGGACCACCACCAGCCCTCGGAAACAGAAGTCCAGTCCCAACCCCACCGCAGCAGAGAAGATTTTGCCACGTGGCAGCGCATCATTCGTCTAGATGCCATCCGAGCTAACGAGGAGTGGATGGATTACAACCCGGCGCTTGCCTCAATATCGGATGAAAAAGCGCGCCGTGCGGCCGAGGTCGTCGGATTGAAAGACTACGATCATCTCGAGCCATCCAGGATCTTCCACGCGGCCCGCCTAGTCGCTATTCTAGAAGCCTATGCCTTCTACGACCCTGAGATCGGCTACTGCCAGGGAATGAGCGATTTACTCTCTCCCATAATCTCCGTCATGATGGAGGACAACGAAGCCTTCTGGTGCTTCGTCGGCTTCATGAAGAAAGCCCGGCATAATTTCAGGCTCGACGAAGTCGGGATCAGAAGGCAGCTGAGCACGGTTTCGAAAATCATCAAGTACAAAGACTCGCACCTCTACAGGCACTTGGAGAAACTCGAGGCCGAAGATTGCTTCTTCGTGTATAGAATGGTGGTTGTGCTTTTTAGGAGAGAGCTGAGCTTCGAGCAGACTTTGTGCCTTTGGGAGGTGATGTGGGCCGATCAGGCTGCGATCAGGGCCGGGATAGGGAAGTCTGCTTGGAGCAGGATAAGACAGCGGGCCCCACCTACGGATGATCTGTTGCTGTACGCCATTGCTGCTTCGGTGTTGCAGAGGAGGAAGCAGATTATAGAGAGGTACAGTAGCATGGATGAGATATTGAGGGAGTGTAATGCAATGGCAGGGAATCTGGATGTGTGGAAGTTGCTGGATGATGCTCATGGATTGGTGGTGACTTTACATGAGAAAGTGAAATAGAGACTTCTAATTTTATCGTTTTTATTAATGCCACAAAACATGTTTTTTGTTTTTGTTTCTCTTTTTGGGAAAACTGGATTCGGACATAATTGTAAGGGCGGCGAAGCTAAATGCTGTAGGCTGCTTGAATTCTTTTGTGTAGACGTATTGGTGGAATTCAAATTCCTACCTATGTAATGTACCCATAAATTCTCAGTTATAAAATATAATGAGATTGGTTATGGTGAGGTATGTGAAGGAAAAATAGGGTTGATTTGTTGTTTTCTAAAGACTAACAAAAAAAAAAACATGACAAACTAGAAAGCAAGCCACACGAAAAAATGTAGAACACACGAAAATGTCTATTTTTAAAAATCCAAAATAGAATAACAAGTCTGTTGAGTCTAACAAAAATGCATTAATTCACACTCAATGTTAAACTGGGAAAAAAAGGGGGTGATAAATTATAGTTATTCTACATTTGAATTTAATGAAAGCTCGGTTTCAAATCGATCATTTATTTCTCTTTGGTGTAGTGACGGACAGCAAAGGCCAGCCCCAAGATCAAGAGAGGCACAAGGAACTGCAAGATCTTGATCAGAAAATCAGAATTATTGTCTGCGTTGGTGCGTTGACCTTGTTGTTGTGGGGGCACGTATGCTCGTTTGGAGGGGACTGTTGACGAGTCTATATCCCCAACGTAGTATTTGAGCAACATATCCCTAGCAGTGTCACTATGGCCAACGTCTTCAAAGTCATTGGTTGCATCTTTTCCTGCAAATTGAAAACAAAATCAGGCACCAATGTTCATACTTTAAAAACAAGAATTGGCATTGTACTAGGTTTGCTGTGGGCATGTCTCACTGTATAACTTGTATATTTCATACTTTCGAAATGAAAGTCTGCTTTAAAAGTAAGAAAAAAAACCATGCTTTTAAAAGCAATTATTTAAATTGTTTAAAATAAGTATGATTTGTCGCTATTTAGATATGACCCAACTTATGTAAATGTCTTTGTAACATGGTCTTACAACAGATTGTGTTGGTACAGGCCCTCAATGAAGAACAAGAGTGACATTTTACCTGTGGCTGATAGCAACACTTCATCGCCTCCAGGGTGATCATCCATGAACGGTGTCACGTCATAGACCTGATATTATAATTAATAAGGGACGGGTTTATTTAAAAGGGAAAGAGGAGAAGTACTATTAAACCACACAAAACACTAAACGACCTTTGTACACATCTAAAAAGTACAAGAACCCAACGTCATTTGAAAATATAGTAATAAAATTTTGCTAATAAAAAATTCAAGCACAAGTTTCAAACTGTGAAGACTAGTGAGGGCACAAAGATGGCGACCTCGCCTACCAAAGCAATCAAACTACCTGCACCTTGGCTCCAAGTCTAGGATTTTGGACACGAAATTTTACAGAGGCAGTCTTATGAGTATGAACCTTGATCACTGAAACAACTTCTGTTATCATAATATAGACCGGAAAAAGAGCTTCATTGACATTCTTTTAATGCGAATGAATGAGGTGCAAAGGGTTGTCTCATAAATTAGAACGAAACAAGAGAGCATTTAATCTGGATTTTAGAATAGAAATCTTTTAAAACAAATGTAAGGCTAGTGAAAGGACAAGACATTCAATTCCAAGATGGTGCTACCCTGTTTGGATAAAACACACAATTGAATTTAAATTCAAACTACATTTGTATGCAAATGGTGGAATACTGGAGTTTGGTTATACTTTGTTGAGAAACGGAGAATTTACAGCAGAAGATATATCAAGATTTACCCAAAAGATGCAAACTTCAAAATTGGAAATCATATTCTGAATTCTTTTCCAGACTCTATGTTTTGGAGAACATTTGTTCTTAGGAATATCTTAGGATAGAGGCTTTTATCGTATTTTTTAGGGGGATTATGATTAGACTTCATGTTTATCTTAGAACCTAGACTTCATGTTATTTTAATTTATTTTATTAAGTTAAACCCAAGAATCCCAAGTTCTCAGCCCCTAATGTTTTTTATCGTTGGGAGTTGAATCGAAAACAGTTTTACAAATAGGTAAAACAAAAACCAAACATGAGGTAAGTGACAGATATCTCCATTGATTTATTCGTCGCACTCCATCATTTATACAATCAGCATAAAACATCGAAAAAAATCGGAATTACTACAAACGTTAGTAAACAAAGGTTAATTATCAGCTAATTAATCCAAAATTATTTCCAAAACATAAACTGGAAAAAAAATCTAATTCCAGAAATGAAAAAAAAAAGGGATCTGACCTTCCCATCGATAATAAGCCAACAATCCTTGGTTTTGTTATGCTTCGCAACCTCCTCGAACACGTGGACTTTCGGATCCGACGCCATTGTTATCTGCAGAAGAAAGATCTTCACCGATTGAAACAAACTATATACGATTAAACACACACACAAACTGGCAGATCAAATCAATTTCTGAAAGAAAAAAAAAGAGTGGATTCGGAAGAGAAGTTGGATCCGAGAGAGCTTACAGGACTACAGATCACTGAATCGAACGAGACTACTATGATGTATCAGGACTCAATATTGTAAACATCGATTTGTATATAAATAAGTCCGAGATTTGCAGTTAAGATAAATATTACATGAGCCATGTGCCCCGCAAGTACATTAGTATAATTGGGCTGTATATCTCGATCCATGTCCGGTTAAAGAATATAGTTATTGGGCTTGAAAATTTGAAGCCTAGTCCGGTTTATATAAGAAAATAGATTTGGGGTCAATGAAAATTTTAGAAGAATTATTTTCATTTTTTGTATGTTGAATAGATTTTGGGTCAATAAAAATTTTAGAAGAATTATTTGCATTTTTGGTATGTTGACTAATGTGGGACAAAATAGAAAAAAAATGTTATAACTAATAAAATTGAGGGAGTATCATATTTTGTCTGCTAATTTGTAAGTACATCTTTCTTCAACACTGTGTTGAAATATAAAATTTTCCCAATTGTTCTGTTCGTATAAATTGCACATACAATGATTCCAATAATATTAATACACGAAATTTTGAAAATATAGTAATTTTAAATGATTGTATATAATTAAGAGCAATAATTTATTTTAATTATAAATTAAATTAAAATTTTAAATTTAACATTCTTAACATATATATACATACCGTATATATAGATAAAATAGTATAATAGTTATTATTAATTTTAAAAATTACCTTAAAATGTAAATAAAAAATAATTTATTATCCAATTTTATAAATAATGAAAAAATATACTTTCTATAATAAATGACTTAAAGAAACATTTTGTTATCCCTATTTTCCAATTTAGAAAGGTTATAGCTTTATTAAATAAACTAAATCTAAATGAATATTAACAATTTTTGTTTAGATTAACCTCTAAAAAATAAAGAAGCTTAAAAAAACCTAAAATATAGATATTATTATTTTTATATAAATAAAGAAGCTTAAAAAACCTAAATTATAGACATTGTTATTTTTATATAATTTTCTTTTAATTGACTTGTTACTTTTGGATAAATCATTAAACTCTAAATAATTTTTGTTCCGCTACATAACATGAAATTTTGGATATTGAATAACTTCCTATTCTGCTCCACATCATGAAATTTTGAATAAATTAATTCATGTATTATTTTGAATGTATTCAACTCTAAGGAAATTTATGAGTTATCATTTAATAATTTGGATTTATTTTGAAAAGTTTATTTAAAAGAGCTTATAAAATGTTATATGTATGACTATATTAGTTTTTAAGAACCGAAAATATATGAAACAAGAATTAGAAAGTAATAGTAATCAATTAATTAATAAAATTACTTCATCTTTAATAATCATAATACATAATTACTAATCAATGATAAATAAAAGTATTCTACATATCTATGGATATCAAATTTAAAAGTATTAAAAGTATTCTACACACCTATGGATATCAAATTTAAAGGTATTCTACACACCTATGGATATCAAATTGTTTTTATTAATTTGGTGGATTAATTACATAAAATTTTGGATATTGAATAACTCCCTATGGTATTTTAAATGATTAGATAACGTCTTTATAAACTGAAATTGATCATACTAAAAAGACTGCCAAAGCTTTTTTAGTGTTTGTTCAAATGATCTTCGAGGCGGGAGAATGTGTCAACTGCTGCTCAAGCTAGAGCTATGTTAAAGCTTATGAATGTCCGCGGTAAGTGATTTACTTATTTTTATTTTTATTTAATTTTTATATATTGTCTTCTAAATATGTATTTATTTGAAGACGGTTGCAGTATTTTATTTAAGTTGAAGGATTACTTTATTTTATTTAAGTTGTAGTTGTAATTGTAGTTGTAGGTTTATTAAGAATTTTCTAATTTATTTAAGTTGTATTTTTTTTAAGTAACTCGAACATTAATTTAAGTCTCTTTGTATCAATTGCGTTCCTTTAAGTTGTATTCATCATATCATTTTCTATAATTATCATAAAAAAAATCTAAGAATTTTTATTGCTAAAAAAAACTCTTTTGTATTTTAGTTAAGTTGAAGGATTACTTTATTTTATTTAAGTTGTAGTTGTAATTGTAGTTGTAGGTTTATTAAGAATTTTCTAATTTATTTAAGTTGTATTTTTTTTAAGTAACTCGAACATTAATTTAAGTCTCTTTGTATCAATTGCGTTCCTTTAAGTTGTACTCATCATATCATTTTCTATAATTATCGATAAAAAAAATCTAAGAATTTTTATTGCTAAAAAAACTCTTTTGATCAAAATTATTTTGTATGATTATAAATAAAATGTAATTTTTCTCTGACAGTAAATAAAATTGTCTTTTATATTGAATATAGTCATATTTTTTGAATAGTAAACAGGACAAAATGAAATAAAAATAAATAAAAATTTATTGATGGGGAAATGATAATATATTTATGCAATATATAAACTGCAATTAAATTGGTAAAGATAAAATGAAATAATTAACCACATTATATTAACGAAACCTCGACCATTTATTTTAATAATTTAAATCTTACATGTATATGTCTAAAGTTGTTATTTTGACTATATACAATTCACAATTCAGGATTTTAGAAGAGGCGGGAGTGTAATTTTACTTGGTAGTGACGGTACTCGCAACATTTGGCTAGCTACAGCCTATGAGAGGGTGACCAATTTTACTTGGTAGTGACGGTACTCGCAACATTTGGCTAGCTACAGCCTATGAGAGGGTGACCAATTCACGGGTATTAATTAATTACTATACATGCTTAGTTACGATTTTCAATATGATAGATAAAATTAGTAAAAAAAATTATACGATGGAATTGGTTAGGCACGGTAAATATTAATTTTATAATGTAAATATAATAGTTACCCTTGACTCTATGGATTGAGTTCACATTTAATCATGCCGCAACTCTTTCAAATATTTTATAGAGGTTAAAATTAATTAATCAACTATAGTTAGTTTATGAGTTTTAATACAATGAAAAATAAAAATTATATTTTGTTGCCACTAGTAATATATTTAATTTTCAATATTTTTTTTATTTACTGCATGGTTAAAATTATGTTTTTTAAAATTTACAAAAATGTGTCTATACTTTTGAGAAAAGAAATATTAAATTTTAAATATAATATTACCTTGTTATATATATATACTTAAATTTGCTTTATTTATAAAATAACACTGCAAGTCTGCAACATTCTATATACACATGACTAATGACTATAAACGTAAAATTAATCACAATAAGAGAATATAATAATTATATTATTTGAATAAATATTTAGTGTGTCAAAATTAATACATTTGTGTATATAATTGCAAATACCATTGTAGTTATTTTCTCTTTTTTCCAATTTTATGAAAGTCAAACGATGGCACAAACAATACAATAGGGATAGCGATAGACTTAAATGATATTGGTTATGTTGATTTTGGAGTGTGTTAGTACATGGCAAATTCTCGTTGCATATGAAACATTGATTGCATATTCATCAACTTATGCAAGAACCCAATTATGCCTTTTCCAATTTGCATTATCGTTTCTTCTCAAACCGTCCATACAATGAATTTTGTGATTGCAACTAAGTAGCATAAAAGAAAATACAATGCATGCATTTCAACAAAATGAATTGAACTCACAAAATTTATACAATATCCAAAGTTACAAAAGCGGCTACTTGAGGGTATCACAATAATCCACTCAAAAAAATTATTCTAATTATTTTACTTTAAAATACATTTTTCACTTACTTTTTAAAAGGCACGAGATTTAAAAGCGCTAGAATTGGTTATAATACTACTGTTTACATTCTTCCCGATGGAATTAATTTCATCAACAAGGAAAAACAATGATACAAGTCCATTTTACGACTTTTCCCAAGTTTTTATACATATGGGGGTATCTCACAACATGACTTTTTTTTTTTCTGAGTAAAAATCTTAACTACACTTTGTAATAATAATAATAATAATGTGCACATTTTGTTTCTACCTTCATATATGCAAATCTTATTTACAAATCCATCTCATCCAATAAGCATCATATTTCCATAATGGTTAGTCTTAGACACTCCCAATAGTCAATTTTCGCTGCCACTGCTTGAATAAGTGGAGGATGCATGAGAGGACGAAACATGAGTTCCATATGTTTTTCTTTGCTTTGATCCATCATTAATAATCTGCATTGTTATATAAAGGCTACTATAATAATGTTACAATATTATTAAATACCGTAAGGGAAAATTTTAATGGAACGTGTAAATTAATTTTGGAGGTTCAAATAAAACCACTCTTATTTCGCTTAATTGAAAATATTTAAATTGTTTTTACAAATAGAAAAAAAAAAATTGGCTTAATTAATACAGTAATATATATATATATATATATATATATATATATATATATATATATATGCTGTAAATAATAGCCCTTGGATATATAAATGTAGTATCATCCAACGGGCTATATTGAAACAACAGATATTTGCTGTTTAGTTGGAGCAGCACCCTTCGTTCTCAACTTCAGTTGTGATCGCTACCCTTCAGAATTAGACTTTGAGAATCTCCGAGTAAGTTGATCTACCCCGAATTTCACGCGTGAAATCAATTAATTACTGATTTTACTGTTACCGGGACTGTGAACAGAAATTCGAGTTAGGGTTTCAAGGGGGAAGTTCACATTTGTATGAATTTGGGGGAAATTGTGTTGAATTTCAGCTCAAGAAGAATTTTGTATCTATGATAATTAATTGGAGGGTTGAACTGAGATCGGGATTTTTTGCAGGTGTTTTGTTTATTAGGGATTTGGATTGAATAAGGATTTGAAGTTTAGAAATGGTACAGTTTCAGTGCGTGGCTTAAACTATCGTTCTTTCAGGATTTATGAGTTTTATTCGGTCGTAAACTCCATATTCTGTTTTCCAGAATTTCATAATCGGAGCTTTTAAGCCGGCATGTAACATTTCAGTCAAATTTTCAGATGGAAAATCTCGTAAAAATGTATTATTGTGTTTATCGCTTCGAAGTTTGTAATTGCTATCTGTTGAGATGCCTTAGCTTGATTTTTGAACCGCGTCATTGTACAATCAAAGTTGTTATTATTATTTGCTTAGTCTGGAATAATTTTTGCTTGTGCATATCTCTTATTAACTCAATAGCTATAATTTGGAATGTTGACACCTGCATAATTGTTCGTTTATTTTATAATGAAGTCGAAGGATTGGTCTGTGACGTAAATATTGACATGAACGATCTTATGTTTGCCTGTTTGTTTTACGTGAATCAACAGTTATGTTGTTGAATATGTGATGTTTACGGAAAGTATTAGGTATTGATTTTTATTCTTAATATGGCTAGTAGAGATTAATTTATCTTATCCTCACCCGTAGGTGCCGTTGAAGTAGAATGGTCAAACAATAATGGTCCCACTTTTCCAAAGTCAAGAAAGTATAACTGGGAGGGTATGCTTCACACCATTATATAAATATAAATAAACATATTACCAATTTAGGTCTCAACTCTTAAGTCTAAGTTCCAAGTTGATTATATATCATTATTCTGTACATTGTGTCATTGACACGTGTTTTCTTTAGATTTATGTTGAACCAGTTTCAGGGAAGAGAGTGGAACACAATGGAATTAAGGTTGAGCTTCTTGGTCAGATAGTTGTGTTTGTTATGACTCAAATTTAGTAGATTCAGTTTTTATTTTTAAATCAAAAGATAGAAAGGACATGTGAAATGTTACTCAGAGACTGGAAAAAATATTACCACTTCACATATGCTAGCCCTAGATGTATAATTGTGCTTTTATTGATAACTATTATTCCGTTTGCAGAAATGTACTTTGACAAAGGCAACTTCTACGACTTCACTTTTCTGGGTAAGTTACATTTTATTTGGTTTGAATCGCGTGGTAGCTATAAAACGGTAATCTAGGTAACTGCATTCCAGCCCTTTTCACAGTAGATTATTACTAGACCATTCATTTCAGTTTAAATCACCATGCATGCAGTTGTTGTGTCTTATATGTTTGTTCTTGTACATTTAGTTCGTGAACTGGATGTTCCTGGGGAAATATACGAAAGGAAATCCCTTTGAATTCTCAACAGTAGAGATGCCCTATGAGACATACAATGGAGCTAATGTGTGGCTTAGGTGAGTTCCTAATTTATCTTAAATGGTTCAATGCATTGCACTTCAGCATTTGATGCATATTATTTCTAATGTCAAGTGATAAATAGTTACTCCCTACTTCATCAAAGTTTTGTTTATTGTTTAGGTATGTCCTAAAAGTGATAATAACTCGGGGTTACACTGGCAGCATGCCAGCATTACAGATACAGAATATCAAGATTTTGTGGTAAAATTGCAAGTTCTCAATTGATATGAAACCTGTGGTATTGTGGTCATGTATTCTCATGTCTTTTCCACAGAATGGGGGTCTGTGTCCTTAATTTGGATGTGGTTGACAGCATGGAACTGGGACAATTTGGTTCACCTGGTTATTAAAGAAATAACATGCATCCTTTTTTAGAAGAATGTTATTTGCATTTTTGGTATGTTGACTAATGTGAGACAAAATAAAAAATTTGGTTCGATAAAAATTTTAGAAGAATTATTTGCATTTTTGGTGTGTTGACTAATGTGAGACAAAAAAAAAATGTTATAACTAATAAAATTGAGAGAGTATCATATTTTCTTGCTAATTTGTAAGTAGTACATCTTTCTTCAACCGTGTGTTGAAATATAAAATTTTGCCAATTGTTTTGTTAATATAAATTGTACATACAATGATTCCAATAATATTAATACAAGAAATTTTGAAAATATAGTAATTTTAAATGTTTGTATATAATAAAGAGCACTAATTTATTTTAATTATAAATTAAATTTCTAAATTTAACTTTATTATCCAATTTTTATAAATAATGAAAAAATATATATATAGTAATATTCTTATTTGTGAACTAAAAAAATATAATTTTTTTATAATAATAAAAAGTAATATACTCTATTTTTTAATGATATCTATAAATAACTTTTGTAACTCAAAAATATAAGAATATCCAATTTTAACATAATATAATAATTAATATTAACATATGTTATAACTTATAAGTTCAAAATTTTCATTAAATAGTAATATCTTATAATAATAATTAAGGTGATATTGTTAAAAGTATAATTTTATAAGTTTGTATATAATTTAATTTATTAGTTTTTCTTAATTATAATTTTAAGTAGTTTACCTAAATCAATATTTTATTAATAAGAAAAATAAATTAAATGTAAAGGTAAAATAGTAATCAATATTTTAATAATGTGATTTTATTGTAATAAAATGGTAGTTACTACTGTAAAAATTAAATAAAGTAAAATATTTAAACATTTAATGAAAAAATAAATTTTATAAAGTAGAAAATCTACGTACATAAATTCAAATACATTTTTTTCAAATAACTCTAATAATTATAATATTAATTCAATATAATAATTAAGAAACATTTAATTAAAAACGTATTAATCTTAAATAAGTACTTAATATAAAAAAATAGCTTTGAAAATTTAGTTGGGATAGCTTTGAAAATTTAGTTCGAGTTTTAATCAGCTCCATTTCACATGGATACAAGTTTGTTTATAATCTTTCTTAATTATAAATAACTCATAAATTGAACCCTAATAAAATTTTGTTCTGCTCCACAATATAAAATTTTGGATGCCTTAATCTTATAATAGAACCAGAAAGAATTTTTATTCCGCTTCACTAAGAAAAAATTTTGTCTTTCTTATGGAGCTTTTATATACATGTGGTTTGAGTGGGTAGCATAACAGTTATTTTACTAAGACTACCTACTAGGTAAAACTTATCTTCCCACACCTTCAGCAACTGACCTTTCTAAATTGAAAATTAAGGATGAAAAAATGATTGCAAGAACATTTATAATTTTGATCCAAATGATTTCGGAATTTGTTTAGTACATTTTTTTTCAGCTTATCATTCCATTCGCTCAAATCAACGTGTTTTATGAGACGTTTACGCCCATTCTCTACCACACTACTAAACAAATTTTCCTCAAACTAATGATAAGATCTGTTGGATACTACTATGTTGGATACTAATATTGACTTTAACCCACTCTCTACTAAACAATTTTTCCTCAAACTAATGATGCGGTTATTAAATAATTTTTCCTCAAACTAACTATTGAGTTGAGGGACGGAATAATGTGTCACCGTGAGGAGCTAGACAAGTTAATAAGATTTTGAATTTAGTCTTACTATTTCTATTTTTTTAAATTTATATATATATATATATATATATATATATATATATATTTAGTCTTACTATTTCTGTTTTTTTTATCCAACATGGAACTCGAGCACAAGTGTTCAAAAAGAAGCAATCAAGAAAGTGAAGGAGTTATTATTTAGTACGGTAGTAATTATCCTTTTAATTTATTTAAGTTTAAGATTTTTATATAGCCGAATTTCTTTAATTTACTTAAGTTTATTAAGAATTTGGAACTTTTAAATGTCTCTTTTGTATCAATTACAATTGTGCTCGAATCAAGTTTATTTATAATTACCTTTAATATTATGTGGTGCTATTACAACTGAATTGAATTCCTTGTCAATTATGCTCCGGAAATAAAAATAAAATAAAATCCTCTTTTTATAATTATCAAAAACCAACAAGTTCTTAGATTTGCCCACACACTAAATTGTGTTCCGGAAATAAAAATAAAAATAAAATCATTTTTTTATAATTACCAAAACTAACAACTTTCTAAACTTGCCCACACACTAAATTAGTATTATAAAAATAAAAATAAAATCATCTTTTTTATAATTACCAGAAACTAACAACTTCCTAAACTTGCCCACACACTAAATTAGTATGTACCCTTGCAATATTATGTGATGCTATTGCAACTGAATTGAATTCGTTGTCAAACTAAACATACAAACACATAAGAAGAACCAAAAATTACACATTAAGAGAGATTTAGTTGTTGTGAAAATACCAATATTATGCAATGAATCAAAACAAAATACAATGCAAAACATTAAATCGCGAAACGAACCATCATGTTATCTAATGCACAAACATTATTAGTGAAGAGTAAAATTCTTGTAGTTAATCTTTCACTCACATAAACCTTTAACTTTGACGATAAGAAGCTAAAAAATGTCATCTCATTCCAATATTGAGAAGAAAAATAGATGAATCTATTTATTTCACAATCATTTATAAAACCAACACATTTCACATTGAATAATACATTATAATGTACCACTAAATTCAATTGAAAGAGAGATTAAAATTAGTGGCTAATACAAAAAAAACATCTCGATCTCAAATAAAGTGAATAAAGCATTTGTTGCGTTTCTAGCAAAAGTTAAGCCCTATTCTCATGCACTAAATCACTATATCTAGCATAATATCCAAACTCGATCAATAGACAATAGGAGAAGTAATTAAATAAATACCCGAATTAATTAGGCTAAAACAATGCGATTAGATAGCTGAAATATAATGAATATCCACAAGTCTTTCCCCACAAATATAAGGGAAAATACAATGTACTTTATAATGGAAGATATCATTATCCTTATACTATATACAAAGAGAAGAATAGTTGCTCACGTACTAACCCCTCCTAGAGTGTTTTGTGTATCCTGGAGTGTTTTGTGTATTAATGTTAAAATAAAATAGGAATAATATGTGTAATGAAATACTCCACCATTATTGAAATTGATTATTTAATTAAACACATTATTTCTAACACCCTCAGAAAAATAAAATCAAATTCTTCGTCTCCACCGCGCCGGCGGCGGATTAACTCTTCTTCCATAGTCGGATCTATAACCTGACCCAAAATGGCAATGTCATTATTCATTAATTGTTAGAATCAATTGTTTTTCTATTTTTCAGTGTGTTCAGTTCAATTTCTCTTTAGGAATTGCTTAGAAATTTAGGGTTCTAATAGCATTAGCTGTTTTGCCTGGGAATTAATCATCAAATTATCTTTTCAGCCTAAAAAACCAAATATACATCTCGGCTTCTTCTGCAGTTATCGAAGACAAGGACCTGTACAGCAGCACCTTCGCCGACGCCGAGAAGAGGGAGAAGTTCCTGGAGAAGAACATAAGGAAGCTCGACCTTTTCCCCCACCATCGTCCAGGTCACCCACGAACAGGTTTCATCAAAACTTTTTAAACTTTTTATATGTTGGATACGTGATATCATTGTGTATTCTATTCTGTATGCTCATGTGTTTCCTTTTGTGTTTACATGGATGAGATATTGAGGGAGTGTAATGCAATGGCAGGGAATCTGGATGTGTGGAAGTTGCTCATGGATTGGTGGTGACCTTACATGAGAAAGTAAAATAGAGAGACTTCTAATTTTATCGTTTTTATTACTGCCACAAACTACACTGCAAGCCACACGAAGAAAGTGTAGAGCACACGAAATGTCTATTTTTTAAAATCCAAAATAGAATAACAAGTCTGTTGAGTCTAACAAAAATGCATTCGAATTCACACTCAATGTTAAACTGGGAAAAAAGGGGTGATAATTTATAATTATTCTACATTTGATTTTAATGAAAGCTCGGTTTCAAATCGATCGCTTATTTCTCTTTTGTGTAGTGGCGGACAGAAAAGGCCAGCCCCAAGATCAAGAGAGGCACAAGGAACTGCAAGATCTTGATCAGAAAATCAGAATTATTGTCTGTGTTGTTGCGTTGACCTTGTTGTTGTGGGGGCACGTATGCTCGTTTGGAGAGGACTGTTGACGAGTCTATATAGCCAACGTAGTATTTGAGCAACATGTCCCTAGCGGTGTCACTATGGCCAACATCTTCAAAGTCATTGGTTGCATCTTTTCCTGCAAATTGAAAACAAAATCAGGCACCAATGTTCATACGTCAAACAAGAATTGGAATGGTACTAGGTTTGCTGTGGGATTGTGGGAATGTCTCACTGTATAACTTGTATACTTTTGAAATGAAAGTCTGCTTTAAAAGTAAGAGAAAAAAAACATGCTTTTAAAAGCAATTATATAAATTATTTAAACAAGTTTCAAACTGTGAAGACTGTAGCGAGAGCACAAAGATGGGTATTGCTAATGGATGTTTCTAGGCATATCTATTATTTTATTTCGAAGGGGGAAGTTCACATTTGTATAATTTTTGGGGGTATTGTGTTGAATTTCAGATCACAAAGTTTTTTATACTTATGCAGTAATAATTAATTAGAGTGTTGAACTAATAAGGCTTGAGGTTTAGAAATGGTAAAGTCTCAGTGCGTGGCTTAAACTATCGTTCATTCGGATTTATGAGTCTTATTCGGTAGTAAACTGCATTTTCTGATTTCAGAATGTCATAATTGGAGCTTTTAAGCCAGCATGAAACATTTCAGTTACATTGTCAGATGGAAAATCTCGTAAACAGGTATTATTGTGTTTATCGTTTCGAAGTTTGTAGATGTTTTCTGTTGAGATTATTTTGGCTCGATTTTTGAACTGCGTCATTGTGCAATCAAAGTTATTATTATTTTCTTGGTCTGGACAAATTTTTGCTTGTCATCTCTCTTATTAACTCAATAGCTATAATTTGGTACGTTGACACCTGCATAATTGTTAGATTATTTTATAAAGAAGTCAAAGGATCGGTCTGTTGCAAAAGTATTGACATGACCGATTGTATGCACGTGTTTGTTTTACATGAATCAACAATTATGTTGTTGCATTTGTGTTGAATCTGTGATGTTTAAGGAAAGTATTGTTTGGTATAAATATTTCATGCTTAATTTATCTTATCCTCACCCCTAGCCCCTAGATACCGTTGAAAAAGGAGAATGGTCAAACAATAATGGTCCCATTCCAAAGTCAAGAAAATATATCTGGGAAGGTATGTTTCACGCCATTATATATATATAAATATATATGTTACCAATTTAGGTATCAAGTCTAAGTTCCAAGTTGATTATATATCATTATGATGCACATTGACAGATCTATTCTTTAGATTTCTGTTGAACCAGTTTCAGGGAAAATGGTGGAACAGAATGAAATTAAGGTTGAGCTTCTTGGTCAGATAGGTGTGTTTGTTATGACTCAAGTCTAGAATATTCACCATTTATTTTAAATCAAAAGATAGAAAGGACATGTAAAATGTTACTTAGAGACTGGAAAACATATTACCACTTCACATATGCTAGGCCTAGATGTATAATTGTGCTTTTATTGATAACTATATTCCGTTTGCAGAAATGTACTTGGACAAAGGCAACTTCTACGACTTCACTTTTCTGGGTAAGTTACATTTTATTTGGTTTGAATCGCGTGGTAGCTATAGAACGGTTATCTAGGTACTGCATTCCAGCCCTTTTCACAGTAGATTATTACTAGGCCATTCATTTCAGTTTAAATCACCATGCATGCAGTTGTTGTGTCTCGTATGTTTGCTATTGTATATTTAGTTCGTGAACTGGATGTTCCTGGTGAAATACACGAAAGGAAATCCCTTTGAATTCTCAGCAGTATAGATGCCCTATGAGACATACAATGGAGCTAATGTGCGGCTTAGGTGAGTTCCTAATTTATCTTAAATGGTTCCATGCATTGAACTTCAGCATTTGGTGTTCATGTACTTGCAAATGCACTTCTTAGCCACTGCTGATCTTGGACACTAAAATGTGGACCATATCAATAGGATTAATTTGTTGAAGTATTGTAACTTATTAATCCATATTGTGTGCCATTGTAGGCTGATTTTTGTTCCGAGTGTGAAAAACTTGTTTTCTTTTTGCTTTTCTCGTTTGAATTTGCCACATGGACAAGTTTTTGCATCTTTTGATGCATATTATTTCGTATTAAAAACAAAGATTCAATAAAAAAAAGAAAAAAAAAAAGATAGCATCCATTTAACGAAGACTCGTTCTTTAATTCTAACCTAACATATCCTAATTAAAAAAACACATAGCACGGATAATAACTAAAATTAAAATTAGAAAATCCTAAATTAAATTAATTAAATTAATTATTAAACATAAGATTCAACCCTAAATCATGTTTTTCCAAAATTAGTTGATCATGTTCTTCGTCGTCTCGGTCTATAAATCATACTCGTTATTGAATTTCATACTTAATAATTTTTTTATTGAAAGAATCGACATAACTTGACTCTTGATCGAGACTAGTGAGAGTGCTCTGCGAAGATCGAGGTCTTGCTTGGAGAAGTCGAGTTGATCGAGGATTTTGCGAAATATTCATTCCAGAAACTGATGTGCTTTGTGATTTGAGAATTAAGGGTGGTGTGATTCGTAAATTATTTTTAAAATGAAAGGGCAATTTAATTTGGCATTGTAATGAGTAATATATTTAAATTAAAAGTTTAATTAATTTGATGGGTGTGCAAATTAATAGTTGAGGTATAATTGTATAAATATCATATCCCATAATAAAATTGAGAGTGTCATATTTCCTATGCTAATTTGCTAATTTGTACGCATTAGATCTTTCTTCAACATCTTTCTTCAACAGTGTGTTGAAATATAAAATTTTGTCAATTGTTTTGTTCATAACAATTGTATATACAATGATTCCAAGTGTCCCATTTATTTTTTACAACGGGATCGGGACGATCCCGTTTATTCCCGCCTCGTCCCATTTATTTTTTAATATCAATAATATTTTTATTATTTCACACAAATTAATAAAAATATCAAAATATTAATCATAATTTCAATTAAATTTATTTTATTTTTACAATCTAATAACATTTTAAAATAATTTAATTTTTATTTATATATTTTTCTTGAAAAATATTAAAATTTCTACGTTGAAAATTTTAAAAAATCAAAATATTATTTAAATTGAATAAAAATAAGTATTATTTAACTTATTTAATAATTTATTTTTAAAATTAAAATTTTAAATAAACTCAATATATATAGTATGTTTAAAACTTGTCATTTTTAGTTTATTTAAATTTTGATTGTTTTATAACTCGGTAATTTTATTATTTTATCTCAATTTTTAATTTTAATTTTAATTTTAATTTTAATTTTTTATTTAAATTTTTGGAACGTCTCGATTTCGACTCGAACCTAAACGGGATTGGGACATGCAGGAAGAATTTTTAAAATACGAATCACGTGCCGTCCTAGACCGAGACGAGTAAATCATGGTGAAAAACGAATGAAGAAATATAAAAAAACTTAAAATGCATAATAATTCTTATGTGATAAATAATTTGATAGTGAGGGGGAGGAATACCATTGAAGCATGCAATTCATCATTTGCTTCAAATAGGAAATGTTCATAATAACACAACAGTAGTTAAGTTGTCTTAAAGAGCTCATTGCCGCTCCACAATATGAAATTTTATCCAGCTCCACAATATAAAATTTTAAGGAATTTGATTCAAAAAATGTTTTGCAACGACACCAAATTTATTCGATTATAAAATTTCAATATAAACACCCCTTGAATCCCCAAAAACTCACTCCCTCCGCCCTCTGATGATGTGGAAATGGTTAACCTCCTCCCAGTTGCTCAATTCGACATGCGTACATACAACCGCAAAACATATACACCTTTATCAACCGAGTGATTGAAATCGTCATCGGCGGTCATCGTCATCGTCCATCGTTTATTTATTTTAAACAAAAACACCTTATGTGATTAAAAACTCTTTTCCCAAATTGTGTTCCTATATTATTATAGTTCGGATTTAGAAAGTATTTCAATTGCAAATTCTATATTTAAATACGGATCAATAGTTGCTCTAATTAACTCATTTTAAAGCTCCTGAATCCCGCGGTAAGTGTTTTACTTATTTTTATTTTTATTTAATTTTATTTTTATTTAATTTTTATATATGGTCTTCTAAATATGTATTTATTTTTTAATACAGGACGTATTTTTATTTAATTTAATTTTATTTTTATTTAATTTTTATATATGGTCTTCTAAATATGTATTTATTTTTTAATACAGGACGTAACTGTAACTCGTAGATGGACAGTAGTGGACGTAGGAGTATTTTATTTTATTGAAGTTGTAGGTTTATTAAGAATTTTCTAATTTATTTAAGTTGTTTTTGTTTAAGTAATTCGATCATTAATTTAAGTGTCTTAAGTGTCTCTTTGTATCAATTGCATGGCTTTAAGTTGTACTCGTCATAACATTTTCTATAATTATCAATAAAAAAATCTAAGAATTTCTATTACTCAAAAAAACTCTTTTGATCAAAATTAATTTATTTAATTATGTAAAGATAATTAATTTGTATGATTATAAAAAAAATGTAATTATTCTCAGTCTATTAGTGTTGAATTTGCGAAAGAGAGACATAGAGGAGAAGGAATAACGAGAATAAAAACAATAAGAAGACTTTTATTATATTTATTGATGAATGAATTGAGTACATATCTATGCTTTAGAGCATCTCCAACCGATACCAAAAACCTATTTTGGAGTAAGGGAGAAGCTCCAACCGATACCAAAACGTAATCTTATTATAGGTTTTACGGTGGGACCCACCTAAAAAATACTTAGATTTACGT
>JACOMQ010000567.1:0-39442 GCA_014843705.1 Euphrasia arctica
TATATATATATATATATATATATATATATATATATGCACTATGAATCTTTTATTTAAAGATTTTCATTTTTTTAGTTCGCTCTAAAAAATATCTTATGATTTTTTTGTTAGAAAGACAATTCCACTATATTAGGTTTGTATCATTATATAAGGTTTGTATCGTGAAAAAACGAGAGCATAATGAAAACTTTATACACTTTGTTGTTTATGTTTATTCACTAATTAAACTATTTTAAATATATTTATAAAACTTGTTTTTTTTTTTCAAAAATTTGGATTTCCTATATTTCTATTTAGAATATACTAATAAATTAGGTCATTTTAAAATTTTGCAAATGTCTTTGATGATGATACTTTGAGAATTTTCTCATTTTCCGTAAATTAGTCTTAATTCTACTATCTATGAATTATGCATGAAAAAATACATGTTTTCGTAATATGTCTTGTAGTAGGTTGTTACTACACTTAATAGTATAATTGTTTATTGTTCGATTATTTTGGAAATGTTAAAATTTCCTAATGTAACGCTATTATATTAATGCCAAATAAAAAAATGAAAATTAAAAAATACTTAGTTCTTATAAATGTTGGTAAATTGAGAATTATAGTTCAAATTGAATTATTAGCAATAATCCAAATCATTTTTAAAAATTATAATAAAGAAAATGTTGTTTCTTATATACTATAGCTATTTTTTAAATATACTTTATTAAATTGTAAAGTTATATGCAAAATAAATTCCAATAAAAAATGGGTTTAACATTTTAATTTATTTGAAAATCAATTTTTTATTTTTTATTAAGATGATAAAATTAAGCATAAAAAAGAATTAATTGATTAAACATAAAAAAAATATTGAAGCTATTTTTATTGCATTGAAAAATAAATTAAGTAAAAAAATGATTAGAGGAATCGAGAAGATGTGGAGGCAGATGTGCGAGAACGATCATATATGTGTCCACAAGCCAACTACGGTGGATACAATTACGGAGCAGAAGGCGACAAAAGTTACGGCGACAATGGAGGAATTTGCTACCTTACGAGTCATCTTCATAATCTACCTTTGGTTTATTTATTTTTTCTTCTTGTTTATGTGGTTAATTAGATAAATTAATGAGTATATACTCTACTCTATACATGTTTGTCATGAGCTCATGACTAACCGGATGAATAGTATTTTATACACATATTTCTTCCTCAACGAAGCATATTATTTTTGGAAGAATGAAATTTTATAAAGCTTTTTCAATTTTTTTGATGAAAACAAAGTATATTACATTAAAGGGTTTGAATTAAATTATATACAAAATTAATGTTTTCATTTTATTTTTAATTTTTCAATAAATTAAAAATAAATTACAATAATGTATAAATAATCACATATTTTATTAAAAGGGTGTGGTAGGTATTTAACATTATTTAAAAATAATACTGTAAAATGTAAATAAATTGTGTCTTCCAAAATTTCATACTATTTCTTTCGACCACCCTAAAACCAGCCCAGCCCAGCCCAGCCCAGCCCAAATTCATGTATGGGCCCACACTTCTTATCGGGTTTCGGAACCAATCACTCTTTCGACATCATCATAAATAAAGATCGCCGTGCCCCGTGCTCCACCGCAACTGCGCTAAACAAACCCTACGCCGCCGCCCGCCCCGCCGAGAAAGCCAATCTTCGCAAAGCCCTAAATTAAGATGTTGGTAAGATTCTGAATGTTTGGGAAGAACGTTCAATAACTTTTTTTTCACTTCTTTTTCATGTTTGTATGAAGAAATTGTATCCACTTTCGTTTTCTTTCTTCTTCTTTTGTTTTATACAGTTCTTAATTTACTCATTTACTCATTTATCTATGCCACTCTTATACTTTATATATGTAACTTCTGGCCTCAATGATTATACAATTATCATACACTTGGAGTAATGATTATTTTCCTCTCATTCTTATCAAATTTGCCTTGTGATTAAGCTTGTAGCAACATGATTACAATCAATCAATTAACTATATGCGTCGATCGCAAAATTGGAGTGTCTGATGGATCACATCAATGAATGGAACTGTTTTTTCAACTTCAGTCTTGGTTCTATTTGTTTGCTAATGAGTAATTAGCAGGGGATATTGCCCAGAAAATGAAAATAGGTTGTTGCATTAAAATCTTGCTTACACTTACAAAACTACTTCTTGGTTATGTCATGGTTCTTGTGTTGTACTCTTACATTAACCACAGAAAGGGTTATCTTACTGTGTGATTATTGGTATGATTATTGGTATATATAAATTTTGGTCTTGAGAATGCTTGATTATGTAAATCATTTGTCGTAATTAGTTGTTGTACATCAATATCTTTTGGAAATACAGTGTTTGCATAATGTAAGTTTAATATAACCCTTCTGTTTGTTGGATGGATATTATATTACCTACCGAATTCAATACATTGATTTCCAACTCACGCAACAAGTTCACTATACCCTTGACTGAATTTCTAACAAGATAATGCTTAAAAGATACTAGCACTATCTTGATTTTTTTCAAGTATAAATGAAACTGGGCTTTATGATTTGATATTGGGTATGTTCTGTTTCAGATGTCTGGAAACAAGGCAGCGGTTGAGCTTTCATGGAAACCTACCGTAGATTTATTTTCATCCACCAAAAAGGACAAATGCTCCCAAACTGAAATCAGTGCCCTTTATAAACCTAATTCTCAGCTAGTTGATGGCCTTTTCCTTCCTCCCAATGACCCCAAAAAGATTAACAAATTGCTCAAGAAACAAGTCAAGGACACTGCCGGAAAGAATTGGTTCGTCAAATTCTTGGTTCCCTCTGAAGTTTTTTTTTTATCTCATCATATATTCGTTCATATTTGGCAGATAAAAAACGGTGACTTAGTGATGTAGATTGGTGTTTTATTTTTTTTATAGGTTTGACATGCCTGCTCCGACTATCACTCCGGAGTTGAAAAGGGATCTCCAGCTTTTGAAAGTGAGTTTATTTATTTGTTTATTTTTAATTTCCTATTTTGCATAGGAAGCTGTTGTTAATTGATTGATTGTTCTTTAGTAATTCCGCAACTTATTTTCTCAATTCGTATATCTGAATACATGATTTATGATATGTATCATAATATGTGTATTGATATTATTATTGTTAGTACATAAAGAAATAACAGCCATACATTTGGAAACTTTATTGTCTCTTATTGATTGATCTGGTTGGTTCAATGCCATTGAGATCTTTACAACGCAGCCGAGAGGCCACTTTATTTAACATTTTGTATTGAGAGCCAAAACTTTGGCTCCTATCTTAGGAGATATTTCGGTTTATATATTGCAATTTATTTGGAATATTGTTTTGCTGACGAGCAGTGTAAATTCTGATTGTCACAGTTGAGGGGTGCCATGGATCCAAAGAGGCATTATAAGAAGAGTGACTCTAGATCCAAAGCACTGCCCAAGTATTTCCAGGCAAGTTGATTTCAACAGTTTAAAATGTTTTCACTTAACTTTGGCTACTTAAATAGTTATCTGATAATTAATTTTATCAGGTGGGCACTGTAATAGAGTCAACGTCTGAGTTCTTTAGCGGTAGACTTACTAAAAAGGAGAGGAAAGCAACCATTGCAGATGAACTGATTTCTGATAGAACGCTTAATCAATATAGGTATGCAGTATTTTGACTATTTTCTTGAGAGGGCGTGATACTTGATCCTTTTCCAGCCTAATGTATTTAAATTTTTGGGATTAATACAGAAATAGCCTGAGGTTTGAATCGTTTGATCAAACTACAAAACAAGCCCAACTAACTTCCTAAGCTACAAAAAATTTTCCTTGGGTTTAATATTTTTACAACACTTTTTGCTTATGAATTAGACACAGGGCTTGATTCTTTTTGTAATTATTTCTAACCTCGATCTGTTTTTTTTGTGTGTATGTGTATTCTGCTAGGCGTTAGTAGTACAAGAAAAATATTTAACTAGTGATGCCATCTTGTTAATTTTATCACACTTGTTTATGCAGGAAACGCAAGGTTCGAGAGATTGAAGATAAAAACCGGCCAGCGGGGGTGGACAAGTGGAAGAAAAAGAAGCATGTGAATGGCAGGAAAAAATATTAGGCTCCCAAAATCGGTATTGTGAAATTTGATCAACCATTTTGTGGAGGGATATACTATAACTTATTGCTCAGTATGTAATGAAGAGTGAGAGAGCTTATGTTGTTTTGTTTCATGTAATAAGACTCAGTATGATCCTTAAAGGTCCTAAGCCTTCAGTTATGTTTAAATCAGTTATCATGTACTAATATTTGTTGAATCAGTTATCATGTAATATCTCTTTTCTTTTTAGTAATTATGAAGAGCAACCACTTATTAAACAGATAGTAATTATGAAGAGCAACCACTTATTAAACAAATAAGACTCAGTATGATCCTTAAAAGTCAAATTTTAAATAATCTATCATGGATTGATTAAGCATATAAGAGTATGATGGGGTGTTCTAAATAGTATGCTAGTATGCTTCTAATTCTTCATTCCAACCCGTATAGTGGTTTTGTTAATTATGTTGTTTAGCATCTACAGATAGAATAGAAGCTTCATTGGCTTGTTATTGTTTGTAAATCCTAATTAGCTTGGACTTGGGCGTTTATCGATTAAAGTCAAAGTAGATTGCATAATGTTTTTACTAGTCATAATTGGACAAGAACTTAAAATAAGAAATCTCCTGTGCTATCATTAAGGCGACTTGACTTGACACGTCGAACAAACTTTCCCGGTCGGTTACTGTTAGCTATCAAAATGACAAAATCCCATGTCATCTTCCAAAACACCTGAGCACAGAAGATGCGATGGTTGAAGAGAGAAATCTCAACCCAGCTGATCCTCCGGGGAAGTACGAGATGGCATAGTAAGAGAGAGCAAGGACCTTGCAAATTAAAATTAAAAAAATTGACTTTATGATCATAATTATAAAGATAATAAAAAAAGGGGACGGGTTTTAATACCTGTAACGCAGAGAAAAAAACAGAAAGAATGTAGCTGTGGAGAACCATCGATACATAAATTGTACTCGCCATGCTTCCAAGAAAACCCAATGTGAAAGGTAGCCTCTGTATGGAAGACAAAAACAAACGGGTCGGTAAAGCAATGAGTGTAAAAATAATATTTTTAGCCTAAATATGAAAATACCTCTTTCGACAACATGTGAGTAAGCTGATTCTTTGGGCCTCTGAGGGCGAAAAAGGAACCGAATATGAAGGCACAGCCGATAGTGAAGCAGATTGCAAACTTTTGAGGCTTCAGGACCATTACAGGAAGGAATATAGTGAAGGAAATAAAGATAAAGAAGAAACCGGTGGCAAGGAATGTTCCAAAGTACACGAGGGACTTTCCGCTTGAAGCAGCAGAGTTGAAGCTCCCGGGTAAATCTCTCACTCCTTTTGTAACTCTGTTCAGGTAAAAGCTGAGTTTAGAGAAACAGATAAAAAAAAAAAAAAAGGAATATTGGAGAGATCTGAGAGACTAGCGTCTTTTGGAGTTGACGTCTTGAAAATGAAACAAACTTATGCAATGATTTCTATCGAGAGCTCCACTCGAGATTATAACTAGAAAAGGTAGACTGCAGTAGTTCAAGTTGTAGTGTAGAATTTATGAGACAAAAACATTCGGGTTTTCGACAAATGTATGTAAGAGCAAACAACATTTATATGGATCGAGAGCAGCTAATTACATTAGTGTGCCATGCCATCATCAATTTAAAATTTTTAAATACAAATTCCACTTCAAGAATATTGAAATCAAATCAAATCAAATCAATGAAAATGTTCGATTTATTTATTTATTTCTAGGGTTTTTATCTCAACAAAATCAAAATCAATATCAAAATCAGAAAAAACTTACACGCTGAAAGTGGATGAGACTTTGTCGTTGGCGGTCCTGACAGCAGCTTCTAGATCAAAGGTCGACGGATCATCTCCTTCGTCGGGGTTGGACTCGGCGGCATAAGCGTTCCAGTCGGCGAGTAGAGACGACGGCCTCTTGTCGAGATCGCTGCTAGGACCGCCTGCGAACCACCCCTGCGCCGTTTTATTCATATTCGCTGTCGCTGCGGCTGATCTCAGAGAGCAAAATGTGCGCGACGGAGCGGCCGCGGCGGAGATAATTTCAAAATAAATCTCTTTCCGGAGCGTATTATTATTACTGTATTATTTTATTATTTATTACTTCAATATACCAAGCGTAAAATAAATAAAATGTGCAGCTTCAGCTACTTTAAATAAAATAGTAAATATTTAGTAACATTATTTTAAATTATTCAAAAAACAAAAACTTAGAAAATTTTGTTATTAGTTTCATATATCATTTTTAATAGATTGCAGTACATGAAAATATCACAATCAAACTGCACAAACAACATGATCATCTATATCGTCTTATTTCAGACGGGTATAAAAGTCGAGGAGGAGGAGGCTCGGTTAGCCATGAACGGCGACATGCTGTGGTGGGCCATGGAGTTCGATTTGTCGAGATCGAGCTCAGACAGCTTTGCTCCGACAGACATGCTTCCTCGCATTCCACGTGTGTTCCTGTGCTTCCTGCACCTGAAAGACCCCACATGCGTTGTTGGAGAGCACAAACAGTTTGCCCTTTTCGCTTCCGGAGTCTTCCTAAAGCCGACCGGAGATGTTGGAATGGAGGAGCAACATGCGGAATGGCCAGTGTCGACGCAGAGGCCGCCGGGCTTCATTGGTTTCTCGCTCGTTTTCGATTTCGATTTCGGTATGTCTGACATTTTTATGATGTGTTGTGGTGGGGATGGGAAGAAGTTAGACAACATATATGTGTTCTTGTCTGTGATTATAAGTTGAAAAGTCTGAGGTTGTAAATATCTCCTTGTATATAGGCCACAAGTATAAATATTTTCACTCTACTATTTTAAGAATGTTATTGTACCGAGAAATCAGGAGCAAATTTCATATAGTAATTTCGTCGGACAGGATCTGAGGCCATCAGGGAGTGAGCGCTAATCGGATCTCTGTTCCGGATATATTTTCTTCAAAGCTCGGGGCATCTTCAAAACAATCTCCGCAAATGCT
Source organism: Euphrasia arctica (assembly GCA_014843705.1). Classification (NCBI taxonomy): domain Eukaryota; kingdom Viridiplantae; phylum Streptophyta; class Magnoliopsida; order Lamiales; family Orobanchaceae; genus Euphrasia; species Euphrasia arctica. Next base: position 7,088 of record JACOMQ010000567.1, read on the forward strand.
GAACAAAGAATAAAATGTATAATAACATTTAGTATAGATTCATGTCTTTAGGGTAGTTTTTGAAATTTAACCTTCAGGTAAACTCATCGACAGTAAAGCATCCTCTGCATATTGCAAACGAGCCGGAATAGGTTGAATTCCATTTTCTTTCCTCTTTATAGGTCGATTAGGAGACCATGCAAAGACATTGGCTTTTGAGGGGAGTGTGTACACAAGATCCGAGTATCTAAGGCTCACTGTAACCTTGCTGTTGCAAAGAATACATACAATTATATTAGGAGATATCCAAAGTCGACCAAGAAAAAACAAACCAAGTAATATACCTACCAATCAAAACCTGCAAGCATGAATTCAATTATGTTATATGGAAGGCTAAAGTGAAGGTCTTGAATTTGATTTCCGTACAACTCCTTTGTAAGGCGAACCTGAAAAGGAAGAGAACCAGTGAATAACAAATGCTCGTAAGAGCTTTTGTATAGTCATAACATACAACAATTAAAAATAGTTAGGCTGATTGAGAAGTTCTCCTATACATTAAAGTTTTCTTATTACTAAATAAGTTTTTTTTTTTTTTTTTTAATTCAGAGCTATTTGATTCGAGTTAAGAGGTTTAAGGATCGAGTGCAATTGACGCAGGTACCAAATATGAACTACCTGCTCTCGTCTGTCAATGTAAGCATCCAGGAAGACTCCCACGTAATCTATGAATTTCTGCACCCAAATCAAGGAAAAATGACAATAATTTCAGATTTGTATGACTTAATATGATGACTTGTGAGACATTCATATGATGTAGCTACAACCTTACCATTGCATTTGTACAAAGGAAATCAAGTTCTGCTTCCCTAACTGGCAAGAAAAACGGGATCGTATGTTCAAGAACTGTCATCTTCTCAAGAAATGAATTGCTTTTAAGAACACAATGGAACACCTCGCAAGGTTCTCCTGCAAAGTTCGAAAGTGAACTGTTTACTACTTCTCATTATAAAATTAGCCCATATTTAGAATTTGTCGTTAATAGTTCTTTATACTACCACAAACGTGACAAAGTACAGTTTTTTAATATTCATACCATTTCATCATATTGTTCCTTAAAAATAATTTTTATCACAGCACAGACTCACGGTTAAATATGTAAAGATATATAATAAATGCATAAATTTAATTCACGAGAATGAAGATACATTCTGAGAAACTAAATCTTTCGAGACTGAGAAAAAAAATTTATGTATGTATGTATGTATGTATAATCAAGGCATTCGAGATTCAGTAATTGCCTACCTGCATATGATGTCTCATACTTGATTCCTATCCTGGCTCCATCCAAACAACATAGTATCTGTCCATTCCAAATATATAAAGGCGCGTATATAAAAAACACGTATCTTTAATAATCAATAAACAGAAATTAAGAGCACAAGTCATCGTAATTTACTTTATTCCCAATTCTGTAAGTTGTTTTTTCATAAACAGGAAGATCTGGTACAGTGATGGTCTCCCCTGGCAATTGCACGGCATTTCTGTCAGCCTCCACGTGCACCTGACATGAACATAATTGAACTTGTCAGAACTGTATTTTATATGACAACTATCTGACCGAAAATAATAAATCTCTCATCAAAATATATTTATTCAACATAACGAATTACAAACTTAAAGGAATCATACCCGATCCCTTATTGTTGCTAGTAACCCATCATTCCACTGCTCACCAACCAAACATATTTCTACAAGAAATAAGAGGAGGAAAAAAAATAAAGTTCAAGAGAAACTTTCCTTCTATTAATATACTATGTTAATTCTCAGTTTTAATGAATTTAAAGACAATACACGTATATTTGAACATTTCACTAATAATTAACAAGATAGCAGGCAGAAGACATATTTGCGAACATTGAGGAGTATCATTAAACAAATGCGAGACAACATTGAGGAAATCCTTGAAAGTGATGTCAATAAAATTGAAAATATTACTACCCATTAAAAAGTCCATATAAGAAAATTATTTTCAGTGGGAACCAATAATTTTTGCTTCCATGACCCTCTCACAAATCATGAGATTCATCCAGCTAAGTGGCTAACCAAAGAAAAAAATAGCATATAAACCTATCCAATTCTTATTGGCATCCACTTTTACCAGAGATTCCAAAGAATGAATGGTGTGCCCTCATATGAACATAAATTTTTATGTTATCTTTTTAAAAGTTGCATTTTTTTGTATCTTCTTAACAACCATTTTTCATTTTCAAAGCTCATTTTAAATAAGAATGCTTTTGGAATATTGTGGAAATTATGGAAAATTAGATCTTGAATTCTTAAAACGATATTTTGTTTGAAACATGGGGAATATTATATAAAGTACATCAATCAAACATCACATAAAAACAGTTACCTTGAGTTGAAGAAGCAATTGCAGCTTCAAATTCCCTTTGGAGACGCTCACAAACTTTCTTGTCAGAATCCCTAGCAAAATTTGCGAACTTTTTAGCCTCTCCTTGGAATACAGTAGTGAGTAGTAGCCAGAACTCAAACCAAGACAAGACATGTACGTAAGCAACATATGAGGAAAAAATTGTATATTTCCAAATTTAAGTTAATATCAAGAATGTAGACGGTCACGTGGAAAGCATTTTCCATGAAGAAGTGCATTCAATAAGCCAACAAAAAAAATACAAGCACAAGAGAAAGACAAAATAAGGATATATACCTAGAAAGCCGTTGTGTTAGTTCTCCATGCCTCTTAAGGACATTTGAGACTATCGAAGAAAAATAAAGGACTTGATTATTGAAATATTCGAGCATGCTAGGAGAAGTTTGCAGATAAAATAAAAAGAAATAAAATAAAAAACAATACATCTTGCGCGAGTAGCCTCCAAATGTGGGTCCCCATCTTGGAAAAAAATCTGCATAATAAGTAGTCCACTGGCTTGTGAGATAGACTTCATCATACATACCTTCTCTTTTATCAATATTACCGCTCCAATAAAAAAAAGGATCAAAAAAAGGAAAGAAGGGAACAGTGTGTACGTAGAAATAATAGTGGAAATCACGTGGCAAATATGTAAACGTAGAAGTTATATCAAAATCCTAGGAAAGCATGCTCTTCACATGTAACCCCATCACATGAAGTTTTATGAAAACACTAAATCGCACATGATTTAAGTACTAACTGTGTGGATACTAATGTTCATGAAAAATCTGAAAGTAGATTCAATATTACAACGTCGTAACTCGCACGTAATCAAAATATCTTGGAGTCCATTGTGGAGTTTGACCAAAGATTGTTTCATACTACAAAAAATATTCCAACACTGTAGTTTATTTCATACTTCAAAATATCAACAACAAAAAATGAACTTTCTTCTTAGATCCTTAGGATATATCAGAAACCCTACCTACATACCATATATGCATTTAAAATATAAGAATAAAATGAATTCTTTGCAAAAAAATTGAAAATCAGAGTAATGTGGGTTTTTTCACCAAAGATTAACAACCCTTGAAACATCAGCAAAATGAACATTTTCTTACACTCAGACAACCAAAAATGACAGACAACCTAGATGTATAGATATACAGTAATGAGAGGTTTGATAAGAGAATCTGAAATGTAAATTCAATCAACCAATTCATTCTAAGCAGACAGAAATGAAAAATAAAAAAAAATAAAAAAATCACATGCAAAGGCCTCTCCTTTACCTCACCACCCACCTGCATTTTATTCCCCATCACCAACCCACCTTTTTTTATTAGTTTTTTATAAGAAATTGAGTACCATGAAAAGGCAAAGCTTGCCTCAGCTATGAAACCCTAATTATTGAATTTGGGCCACTTCAATAGAGCGGTTTTTCAAAATTAAAAAAAAAATGTAATTTATGCCCACCGGTTCGAACCGAGAAAACTCAAGATTTTGTATTTACCTCCTTCCAACTTTCCGATTTTGTATTTTGAATAATTATTCTGTTTATGCTATATACCATGTACATTTCATTAAAAAATCTTTTTTTTATTATTATTTTATTTTAAACATATTGTTGATTTTAAAACCCACAAGATAAAATATAAAACTATAATTAAAAAATATAATTCAATTTAATTTTGAATTTAATTTTAATGATTCATTTGTGTTGATTTAAATGATTAAAATTTTACATTTATCCATATTTAGAAAAAGAAAAACATTTAATTTCGCCTGCTCACAAGTCATAACCTCAGTCAGGTCAGGTATGATGCTTAGAACATAAAATTTACAACAATCGAAATCTTCAAGTTAAAAAGCACAAGAGTTTCCGAACATCACACAATAAGTTTGAATCCTTGTTCTTCCAACACAAGACGGTTGTGCCTTGAAATGAAAGAACTACAATTGAACACTACTATTCAAGACGAAAATAACAAAGTGCATAAAATGTGCTGTAGGGATGCAAGTTCGGATATTGTTCTTTGCCATTAAAATGCTAGCTTGAATCTGCAGTACAGAAAATTTACACAGAAGCACTCGGGTGAAATAAAGTGAAAACTGAGATGCTTTCCATTTCCACCTTCAACTTTTCCCATTGCAGCAAAGGACAGCATCACTACAACTCCCATTATAATTCAAATTATCTCGATTCAATCCCCATATTCGTATGCTGCGATCGTCACTTGCTGAGGCAAGCATATGTGTATTGGCTGGATTCCAGCTGACACAGTTGACGGCACCTGAATGTCCAGCCAAAGTCGTGATCAGCTCACCTGAGAGCCTGTGCCATATGTAAACCTATAGAAAACAGAGCATCAAAACCTCCACAAGGCTGGACTAAAGCAAAAGTTATTACTTGAAGTTGGTTAAAAGCATAATCACACTGCTTTGATTTCATTTTATAACAAGGAAATTACTTTTTTTTCTTATCAAGAAGTCGGCCCCTTTTATTAACAGAGGCCGAGAGCAGAAGAAAAAGATCACCTGCGAGTCCTCACTTCCACCGGCAATAAAAGCTTGTTTCAATCCACCGAAACAGGAGCGCACAACAAAACGCGAACGTCTGTGACCTTTGTATTTCGCTACCAGCTCAGGACATCCATCTATGTTCCAAAGATGAATTTCTTCATTTAATAAGCTAACGAGCAAAAACTTCCCATCACCAGAAAGCTCAAACGAAGTTATTGTTTGCTCTTCTTGAATAAATCTCTCCGACTTTGTTTCCCAATTAAACAACAAAACCGTAGTCTCTTTACAAACCGTAATAACCTCTTTCCCATCAGTAGAGATCCCCAAATCTGCAATCCTAACAGTTTTTTGCCCTTTCCAGCATTGTAATTCTTTCCCTTCTAGATCCCACATGCTTATGCTCTTATCAGTGGCACCGAAAAATACACTCTTCGCATCCGGAGCCCAACCACATGAAACAAAACCAATAGCACTTTTTTCATACACCTGGAGGCATTCACCAGAAGCGATGTCCCATCGTCTGACCGTCTCTTCTACTCCACATGTAAGAAGCTGATGATCATCAGGGCTCCATGAGATATAGGATACAGGTTTCTGGTGACCCAATAATCTATGTCTAACGGAAACTTGGTTATTATCTTTAACCTACAGAAAGCAACCAAAACAATCAAGATAAGACACAATATGAAGGGTGTGTGCATTACTAAAATAACTTTTGAGATGTCTCAGTTTTAACACGTCAAAAAGTACATAGGCCATATTGAAAGTAGAGGCTTTGAGCAATATGCTCAGCATTTCAGAGATCACTTACTTGGCTTCCAACACTTTTATTTTAAGTGGGCCCTGACTAATCCTATTTATTATGCCCCGAGTAACCTCGCCCATGCCCCATCTATATTCTAGGCCTCACTCTTCCATTCATCATCTACATAGCGTCTAGTGCCTTTTAGAATGTCAATACTGGTTTGTTTAATAATCAATGTGAAATATCACAAAAACTTCATATAAAAGCTTCTTGTGTAGGATTTTATTGGGGTCTTGCATCGTGAAAAATAACACGTGATTACGTTGGTTATTTAACATGTCCAAATCAAAAGAAGTAAACAAGCCCTATGTGGATTACCAATAGGGGTCCCATATGAGAAAAGTTCCTTTACAGGGAGCAAGGTTTAAGTTCTGAAAGATGGATAGGCACTCACATGAACTTTGAAATATCAAAAATATAAAATTTCTAGCTAAGCGAGGACCACGAATGGTAAATTATAGCTATTTTAAATGAATAACCTGAAAGCATCTATAGGCCATTAGAGCATGAATGTCCTTAGATTAGGCCAGCCAAAAGCTGGTTTGTATACATACTCTATTTATTTTTTCACAACAATTGTTGATTTACACACGTGTTACTTTATTCATTGTGTATAAGCTACTTTCGTACACTGAATCATATGTACAGTATTAGCGAAATATATATTAGCATTTAGCACCACACTATGAAGCATTTGTGGGAAACTTTCCACTTTTGGATACAAAATTACAAGCTGCAAATAACTGTTAAAGACAAGTACATTTTCCAAATTCATGACCTGGCCTAAATCACATACAAGATACGTTAAAGACAACATTAAAAACTCTAATACTTCACCTTACCAAAAAAAAAACTCTAATACAGGCGCCTATTTTTAACAGGAGACTTTAACAAGCACTAAATGAAACTCAATAATAATCCAGAATGAAAATGAACGAAGAAGTAATACCTCCCATACAATCACAAGACAATCAACGGATGACGAGGACAAGTATTTCCCATTGTGGGAAAATTGCAAGAACCAGACTTCATCACTGTGCCCCTGTAATATCTGGAAGTAAAAAATAAGACGTCAAAATCACTGTAATGATAAAACATAGTAGCCATCAGGACACGCACACATATAAGTAAAACACCCCGATGGTTTAAAAATATCGAGAATTTGTTGCATGTTTATAAAAGCAACCCAATACAACATCACTCTAATTAAATCAAGATCCAAATCCAAATATCCAATGATTAACACGCTAGAACTGAGTTCTTGATTCTCCACCCCCTAGGATCACGCATCAGAAAAAAGAATCGTCTCATACTCGCACCACGGTGAAACGTTATTGAAAATTACTTAGAACCAATATATCATCATCCGTGACAAACATAAAAGGATATTATAATGGAAGGACAAATTTTCCACTTCAATTTTTTTATTTTCAACAACGACCGAATGAAAGTTTGGCCTTTGTTTCAATCAATTTCATTTGATAGCACTAATACCTGCAATGTTTGACATGGAATTTGGTCCCTGCCACACTGATGATCAGTGAGCAATGACATTTCTTCAATTGAGGAGTTGTGAAACCTACAAGCATCTTTTTGCAGGATAAGAGCCTGTTCAACAAGATGCACCAATCTGTTTTCTGGAATTATTACAGTTGGAGGAAGCAACTTCTGCAATTCCTCAAGTAACTCTTTACGAGATTTGAGCCTTGATTCCTGACCGGTCCTTTCAAGTAATTTCTGCGATGGAGACACAATGAAATAGGAAAGCTCTCGGACTCTGTCACCATTTATACAAAGCGGTGCAATTTCAGTCCTTAGAGTCTTCAAAGCATCCATGAGTTTATCTCCAACCAAAAGTTCAAGATATTTCTGCTCCAATATTACAAAAGATGCCAACTTAATTATATTTTCATCCATTTGTTCAATCTCATGTAATGTTGACACACTTTCATCCCATTTACCATCAAGAATCTTCTGCACAAATATATCTACCAGACTGGAGTTCAGAGGTATTCCCGACTCTTCTTCCAGACGTGCCCCCGACTTTGAATACCCAAGAGAATACAATGCCTCTGATATAATACGGACAAGTTCAACTTTCTTAATGACGCCTCTAGAACCAACAACCTCGTTATCCTCTTCAGATGCTAACAACCGAGCCATTGAACAACTTCCTTGATCACTGACAGATATACTGTTGGAAAGACCTCTCGAGTCTCCAGAGGACACTTTCACACGTTTTGAGGCTGGTTCATCATCCTCTACACCTCCCATGAAAAGCACACTTCAGCCCATATATGGATACCACAGAAGCACAAAAAAGACTTGCGATCTCGCTAGCCAATCTTTTGACAAGATTTAGATGTTATCCTGTTAAGAGTGTCAAACGGATAACAAGAGATTTGTGAGAAAAATCACAAGAGGGAAAATTAGGTTATTGAATGATATTTTTCCAATCGTAATGCCTAAAGTGCATCGATTACGCATAACAAGAATCAAAGTCGCTAAAACTCTTGCTCTGATCAGATGGTTAAATGCCACCTAATTCTAAGAAGCATTTGATCCAAAATACATAGATCAACTTTCACAGACCCACCATGGACAAAACCGGAACACGACGTACCCAACTAATAATCACATTCATAAACTTGCACAAACAGAGTGAAACTGCACATGATAATCGCACAAGTTAAAGACCAAATTGAGATTAGAATATGAACAAGGGTTCCATCAAATTTGGGCAAAATCTTAAAAGAATTCACATCCGATTGAATTCATGATCCAATTCCAGTTGTTCGGATTGCAATTACTGAATTACCCAATGAATCTAACAAACTAAATTTTCGATTATACACACTCACGGAAGACAAATCAATCGAAGCGCTCGAGCCGATACTAGAAGCGCGAGATAGTTCGTTGACTGAGCTGCGACGGCGATGACAGAGCAACAAATCGGTGGTGCGCGGTGGTTGGGAAAAAGGCGAGCCGATTCAGACATGTAAAAACACACACCACACTTATATGATGTTTAGAGTATAGTTGCCGTGTGGGGATAAATACAGAACATACGCTTTTCACTTGTTTACTGTATATTTTTATTTCATTTTTACTGTATTCCCATTTTCTAAAGCTACATATACAAGAAAATAAAATAAAAAAAAAATTGTAATCAAAATGTAATTTTTGATGCAAAGAATTTCAATAATTTACCCAAATTCGTAATGGATCATTCATCAAGCTTCAAAATTTTAAAATTTTGGCCTTTTGGTATATCAATTTTGTATGCTTGATTTGAACACAAAAAAGTTGGATTATTGGATAAAATGATAAGACTATGAAACATGTTTGATACATGAAGAATTTCTTAAGCACATAACTTGAGATACTACTTAGTTGGGGTTCACAAACTCAAAATGAAAAAATTACATACAAATGTCATCATCATCATATTTGATATTTCAAGCAACGCTGAAGGAAGTCGTTGCGCTCTCAACAAACTTCTTTGCACCCTTGAACCACCTCTTGTCCCCAGCTTGCGCCTTGCATATGTAGAGCTTCCCGTCCTTGACAGTGGCTGATATCAGCTGGTGCTTTCCGCCTTCGTCGCCATCAGCTGTCCTAGTCAACACCGACAGAAAATAATACTTTGCCCCGTCAATCACAGGGGTGGCAGTCTCCAATATGTTTGCAGTGGCAACCGCCCCAGAGTCGAAACCACCCTAATTAAAATTAAACAACAAGATTTCAATTTTCCTTCATGTTCGATGGTGCTATTTGTAATGTTAAGTAAGTAGAGTAAACTTGATGATGATGATAAGTAGTAACTAGTAATTTAATTAATTACCTCGGAATCAGTTTTCCCAAAATAGGCCTGTTTCCCCAGCAAATAATCCACCTGACACAAATTAATTAAGGTGTGATGATGATCATGCATTAATGCAGGTTACTAGAGCAGAATAAAATCAAAGTACATTAGAGAGGAAGTCTTCAGGAGATCCGTAGTCAGTAATGGATTTCTTGTCGGTGGGAGTGATTGAGACAGAGAGGTTGCTAGTGGCGTCGAAGTTGTCCTCGTATCTCAACACCTGTCCCGGGAACTCGACTTCGTTGCTCGGGTTCCACTTGGAGGGGATGGAAAGCTTGAAACCGTTGCCACTGTATTGCTTGAAATCCGTGTTTGTCTTTGGCTTCCCAAAGATATTGGCTACAGGACAGGAGGGAGAAATTCAAGCTCAATCATGATCAGCTAAACTAATTAATTTCTTCAAACTAGTAGTATTAATTAATTCTACTACTACATATACAACAAATTCCAACAGTTTAACCTAATCGAAATCCTACAATCGTAATCGTAATGAAGCACATGATCAATTGGCTACATACATGAGGGAGAAATTCAAGCTCAATGAATCCAGTGCATAATCAGGTAAATTAATTTCTTCAAATATTAATTAATTAATTGTACTACTACATCAGTATACAACAAATACCAAAAGTTTAACCTAATCGAAATCCTAAAAACGAAATCGTAATGGAGCACATGAAATTAATCAATTAATTAATTAAGAAAGGGGTGTATATTATTACCAGACTCTCCATAAGCAGCATCTGCGGGTAAGACCTTAGGGCCGAGAGCAGCAGCGCCGCCGATGAGAAGAGTCAGAGCAAATCTCCGGGAGATGACTGAAGCATCATCGGCGGCTAATTCCTGCTGCTGTTTCTGCTGGGCTCGGCAGACTAGTACGCCACCTGGCTTCAGAGATAGGTAGCGGTTAGAGGTAGTAGTTCTGGCGGGTGTTGCGTAGAAGCTGCACGCAGCAGTTGAGGCGGCCATCTGGATTGTACGTATATGAGAAGAGTAGTTAAGGCCGATCGATCGTAAAATGGTGTGTGTTATGAAGATTCAGATTAGATGATGATAAAAGGGGTGAGGCTATGGATGATGCCAACTCAGCATTGTAATCTCCATGTCATCATATAAAATGGTGAGTGGGATCTATGTTGCAGTAATTATTATTCGTGGGCCTACGACTCATTAATCCAATACCCAAGCCCAGACCACTAGCCTGTTAGCCCAAAGCAAACCTCCTCAAGACCCTTTTTATATATACTGTACTATAAATCATATAAAGTATAATCCACTTCACTAATTGGGTTTAATTAATTTATTTTTTACGTAAATAAAATATTTTAAAAATTAAAAAATTATTATTTATTTATATATTATTTTTAGTTATATTTATTGTATTAAATAATAATAATTTAATATAGAACGAGGTTTGATTTTTCATAAATTTCAAAGACTAAAGTTATGTTCTTTTGGACTTAATTTCAGTTCATATTGTTTCAATTCAAGTTCAGTTCAATAAAAATAATTTCAATCAATAATTTAAGATATGCAATCTAGTTAATGTTACAATAGTATTAAAAAAAATTAAAAATTTATAAAAATTATTATTTTTATAAGAAAATCAATTCAGTCAGATACATTTAGTCGATTCAGTTCAGATTTATTCAATTCCGTTCAATTTGCAATCCAAAAATCAAAGCCTAAATGTGAAATTAGACTATGTAATTGAACGTTTTATAATATTATCTCGTATGTCACTTTAGCTATGAAAATACTTTGTTCTTTTAGAATTTATTTTCTTACTTTAAAGACTACATTCTATAGAATGTGCTATATGGTTTTTTAACGAGTTATATTATTTTGTACTATTTTGTGTTTGTTCAACTTTTTTTTTTATTATTTTGTCTCTAATTCTCAAACACAATTCTTTACAAATGTTGAATGTTTAGTTATTTAGAAATCGAGTTATATTATTTTGTACTATTTTGTGTGTGTAGCCTTTTCTTTTAATTTTGTCTATAATTCTCGAACATGATTCTAACAAAAGCTAGAATGTTTAGTTATTTAGAAAAATTGATTTATTTTTTTCTGGTTCAGACGTCGAAGTCAAAAGAGGGAAAACAATTTTAATTGGTCTAACTACATAAACTTGTAAAATAAAAATAACTTCATTTATATTAAATTACAAATATTAAATTTGCAAAACCATTTTTATGTCAAACATATGTTTTTTTTTCAACAATTTTTTTCTGGTTCGAAGTCGAACGACGTACAACATAAACTTATAAAATAAAAATAACTTCATTTATATTAAATTACAAATATTAAATTTGCAAAACTATTTTTATTTCAAACATATTTTTTTTTTCAACAATTTTTTTTAGGAAGTAACATGTGCTCTGGATCAAGAACAAGATGTTGCAAAGCTATTTTTATGTCAAACATATTTGGGTTTTTTTCAACATGTAAGTAACATGTGCTATGTAAGATGAAATAATATCAAAACATACATACAATCTCAATGTCAAATTTTTATTTTTATTTTAATTACATCAAACAAGTTGTCATTAATATATATTTTAAAAACACATTATTTTTTTTTATAATTTAAGCGGTTAAGTATTTTTTATTTCATATATAATTTATTTTATATAAATATTTAATATAACTAATTATTCACATATACATATTATACATAAATATTATAAAATTATAATTTAAACTATTTCGTGCTCCACACATATTTATTGTATTAAATTGTCTTTATAGTTTAAGCTGTTAAATTAGGTTTTTTTAGATCAAATAAAGAAACTCAAGTTCAAATATGTATAAGAAAAAATACATTTACATTGGGAATTAGTTTAGTTTTTTAATTATTTAATATAAATTTTTTTTGTTAAATATTTTATGCACGTGTAATTTATTAATTATATAATATAAAATTCTTTATGTTAAATAAATATTGTACATTGAATTGATGTATCCTATGAAGATTAGATCTCTTTAAAATAATAACTACCGAAAAAGTATGTTATTATATTTTAATCCTTGTTTTTGTAGGTTGTTTTTACAAGATATTTTTTAAAAAAGTGAATTATTAACAAATTCATTTGAAATACGCTACTGAAAGTTGTAAATTGTCCGAATTTTATTATTTTAGTGTTTAAAATATTATTTTTTTTAGTAAAAAATGTATTTTTACCTAAAAAATCTTAAATAAATAAAAATAAAATTTCAAAATACAATATTTTTTACATTTTTTATTTTGTTATATTTGATTTTTTAATTGATAAATATTTAATTTATAATTTTTTTTTTAATTTTAATAATACTAATTAAAATAAAAAATTCTAAAAAATAAAAAATAATAATATGATATTATAAGTATTAATTTTAAATTTTAAATTAAATATATTATTATAAAAATAAAAATTAAATTTAAAATGAAATAAAATATTTAATTTAAATTTAATTTTGTATTAATAAACAATATTTTTATTTTTATTTGGTTTTTTATTTTTTTAAATTATTATTTTAATTTATATTATTAAAATAAATTATTTTAAATAAAAATTTATTTATTTATGAATTTTTTGGAAGTAAAATAAATAATTTTATAAAGAATTTTATATTAATAAAAATTGTGTAAAGTGTAATATTTATCAAAAGCTTAAGTATTACGAAAGTTTAGAGTTAAATGTTTTTTACCCAAAAAAATAAGCATTTATAGACTTACAAAAACTACCCTCGAAGTTCCATCCCAATTAGATATTAACATATTCACATCTTCCTTTAGAGGAGCTATTCACATCCAGAATTCCTTAATTACAAATAACCCCATTACAAATCTTTAGAATTGCGTTTTTATCTTATATTCATTTGGATACTTCTCTGCTATAAATTTTGCTTCTTTTACATAGGGGTAGACCTTATTTTACTCATGAAGTATTTTATGAATAGAGTATTTTAGTCGCCCAACACAGCAAACTATAAACAGAGAACAATGATTGTCAAGAAAAAACAAGCGTTTACATATAACTACTAGAGTTCTCTAAATTTATCTTTTCCACCAGAAAAAAAAAAAAAGATGCTACAAAACAAACCATCCAAGTTACAGACTATTTGAACCCAGAAGAAACATTAAAAATAAATTGCGAGGAAAATCGCAGACTGCCCTCGATAGCATCTTTTCACGTCTTCTGGTATGGAGAACACTGTTCCATGCTGAAACAATCAACAACGTTACAAGCCATTGTTAGAAGCGGCATTTGCAAATATTACGTAGCCTATAATTACTACAAAATTGAAACGAAATCATACAAAATAATTTCCATGCCCACATATTGAATTTAACAAGCAAATGAGACGTGCTTAAAAAACAAGTTACAGTATTATTTATGAATCAACTAATCATAATTGGACAAGCACAAAGTCGCAACATAGCAGCCAATCATCAATAGACAAGTAGCATTATGATACGGGGGCAGCCAAAAATACTAAACAATCCTATCAACAACACTACTTAGCTTTATCATAAGAAAGAGAGAATATCATGATCTGAAAGAGAAAAAAATAACCTTCACTAGCAAAGTACACTATTCCACTATTCCAAAAGAACTTGAACCAAAGTCCTAGGAAAAAACTCATAAACATTTTTTAGCTAGAATCCTAGCTTGTTCACTATTCCACATTGCAATTAGGGATTTACTAAACAAAGTAGGTTTAGCTAAATTAGTCCTATGAATAGCCAAGCCCAGCCCACTAGCCCAGCACAGCCGATCGAAGCAACCTCCTGCTCCTGCTCCTGCTATATAAATTGAGATAACGATGAGGATCTAGCTAGCTAGGGTTTTTATTTTATCTGCCTAATTGTAATCTACAATATGCCTACAATGAAAGCTTCTTCGAAATCTGCATCTCCTTGTGCTCCTGTATCATCTGATCGGCCTCCTTCTGTTCCTGGTTTGCAAGATTAATTTCATAGATTTAAACATCAAGATATATTAATTTTGGTTATTATATAATATATATGTAATTAATATGTTCACAGATAACAAGAAATTGCTAACTCTCTCTCTAAATTTTCTTGATGAATACTTCTACGGTACTAAAGTTTTTTTTTTCTTTCTATTTTGTTTATTTTGTTTGTGAATATATAATCCATGGAATTAATTAATATTCTTCCTTCAACAGCTAAGTCTATCAGTCCTCCTCTTCGTGATGATAAAGATATTCAAGGTGACATATAAACTAGTTTAATTGTTATTCTTATTTCATGTTTTGTTTTCCATCTGATAGAATGGTAGAATGAGATTGAGTTGTTTTTGTTATATTTTCCATCTAATATATATATATATATATAATAGATGACACACTCTTTTTGTAACTTGCAGTATTAAAATGTGTGTGTCTCAACTTATCTGCAGTATAACATTTACTTAAATGCTTTTGTTTATTTCGTGTATATATAAACCATGAAACATTTGCAGACGCCTATTCTTGTTTGTCCAAGGAGGAACAGGAAGTTGTTGATGCTATTAATTCCGGTCCAAAGCTACCACCAAAATGTTGTGACCGGTGTTGTAAGATGCACTCCCCTTCTGAATTGTGCCGTGGTCTGTGGTGTCGTATGTGTTACAACAAATCCCATATCCTTGCCTTTTGTCCTTACTTTGACCATATCCCCCAAGGTGCAATATATAGTGGTGGATCATGTTATGAAGTCCGTTGTCAGTGTGGTTATCCGTTTTTCGACGAAATCAAGTGGGTTTGCCCTAACAAGCGATGTTCCGGTCGACGTGGTAAGACAAAATCAAAATCAGCAAAGCTTTGGCTCAAGCATTGTAGTATTTGTTTTAGTGTTGAACATGACCACAATACTTATAACTGTCCAAAGAACAAGGAGCTTGCTGCTATCATGGAATCAAATGCGAAAAAAGACCTCCATCTCATTTAGTGTTAATGTTTGTGAGTAAACAAACAACCCACAACTCTCTTTTATTATTATTAGCATCAAACTGGATTTCTGTATTGTAACTTTTTTAATAAGCTTCGAACAATCTGGATTTCTGTATTGTAACTTATTTAATAAGCTTTGAACAATCTTTTGTTTTTCTGCAACTTATTTAATAAGCTTTGAACTTGGAATGTTTTGTTTTTCTGCAAGATTGATTTCATTTAATAAGCTTTGAACTTGGAATGTCTTTTTTCCAATGTTTGTAATTATAAAGCAAAGCATATACTTAGTAGTATTTAAGTACTAATGTGATTAATCATTTTATTTTTTAATATTTAATTCATTATTATTATATTTTTAAAAATATTTTTTTATGTATAAATAACGAATTGGACTAATTAAAAACTAGCCGAACTAATTACCACAAATATTGTGAGCTGAATACAAAATAATTTCCGTGCCCATATTGAATTTATCAAGCATAAAAAACAAGTTTTAATTTTCAAATCTACTAATCATAATTCGACAAGCACAAAGTCGCAGCATTAGTAAAACATACGTTATGATACGGGGCAGACAAAACAACCCTACATTATCAATAACACTACCTAATCATAAAAAAAAAGAGATAATATCATCTGAAAGAAAAAATTTGCCTTCACTAGCTTCAGAAAAAATTCCCTGTACTCCTCTTGTCACCGTCATCATCAAAATCACCAAACCTAGTGGAACGAGAATTCTGACCAGATATATGGCAAGTTAGAACTGATTAAAAAATGTTTAATGCAAACTTACATGAGGAAAACACACATATAAACATTTTTTGCTAGAATCATTGTCACTAATTTTAATTTCCAATTGGGGATTTACTACAAAAAAAAAAAATGCTTGAGGTTCTAAATTGGTCGTATGAATAAAAATTAGGGTAAAAAGCTTTAAACTCTCAAAGCTTTCTTAAAAGTTGCGCTTTTACCTTCAAACTAATATTAAAATACGTTAAACACTACAAGTTGTAATTTGTCCAAATTTTATTATTTTAGTGTTTAAAATATTATTTTTTTTATAAAAATGTATTTTAACCTAAAAAATCTTAAATAAATAAAAATAAAATTTCAAAAATATAATATTTTTTTTACATTTTTTATTTTGTTATATTTGATTTTTTTAATTGATAAATATATAATTTATAATTTTGTACAACAATTTTTTTTAATTTTAATAATACTAATTAAAATAAAAAATAAAAAAATTACAATATAATTCTAAAAAATAAAAAATAATAATATGATATTATAAGTATTAGTTTTAAATTTCAAATTAAATATTATTTTAAAAAAATCTAAAATAAAATAAAATATTTAATTTAAATTTAATTTTGTATTAGTAAACGATATTGTTATTTTTATTTAGTTTTTTTTAATTTTTTTGAAATATTATTTTAATTCATATTGTTAAAATAAATTATTTTAAATAAAATTTAATTTATTTATGAATTTTTTGGAAGAAAAATAAATAATTTACTAAAGAATTTAACAATTTAGATTTTAAATTAATAAAAATTGTGTAGAGTGCAAAAAGTTTAAGTATTTAATGTATTTTACAAAGCTTTTGAGGTTATGCAATTCTTAAAAACTTCAAAGAGTTAAATGTTTTTTACACAAAAAAAATATGCATTTTTAGACTTACAAAAACTACCCTCAAAGTTCAATACAGTTTTCCATCCAGTTTTCCTTAATTACAAAATTACAAATAACCCCCATCCAGTTTTCCTTAATTACAGAATTACAAATTACCCCGTCTCCATCCAGTTTTCCTTAATTACAAAATTACAAATAACCCCATCTCGTCTCTTTAAAATTGTGTTTTTATCTTTTGTCTTCATTTGGATATTTCTCTGCTATAAATTTTGCTTCTTTTACATCAGGGTAGACCTTATTTTACTCATGAAGTCTATATGAATAGAGTATTTTAGTTGCCCCAACACAGCAAACTATAAACAGAGAACCGATGATTGTTAAGAAAAAACAAGCGTTTACATATAACTAGTAGAGTTCTCTAAATTTATCTTTTCCACCAGAAAAGAAAAAAGATGCTACATGAAAACAAACCATCCAAGTTACAGACTATTTGAACCCTGAAGAAACATTAAAAATAAATTGCGAGGAAAATCGCAGACTGCCCTCGATAGCATCTTTTCACGTCTTCTGGTATGGAGAACACTGTTCCATGCTGAAACAATCAACAACGTTACAAGCCATTGTTAGAAGCGGCATTTGCAAATATTACGTAGCCTATAATTACTACAAAATGGAAACGACATCAAGAGCTGAATACAAAATAATTTCCATGCCCACATCTTGAATTTAACAAGCAAATGAGACGTGCTTAAAAAACAAGTTACAGTATTATTTATGAATCAACTAATCATAATTCGACAAGCACAAAGTCGCAACATAGCAGCCAATCATCAATAGACAAGTAGCATTAGTAAAACATTCGTTATGATACGAAAGAGAGAATATCATCTGAAAGAGAAAAAAATTACCTTCACTAGCTTCAGAAAAATTTCCGTCCTGTACTCCTCTTGTCACCGTCACTGTCATCACCAAACCTAGTCGAACGAGAATTCTGACCAAATTTTGAGTCGCCAAAAGAACTTGAACCGAAGTCCCCAAATCCACTGCTCCTAGAAGGCCCACCTAGCCCATATCCAGAACCAGCTGACCGGCTTGAACTCGACTGCCCCCCAAAACGACCACCGCCTCTAGAATCGCCAAAACCACTTGATCGACCGCCTCTAGAATCGCCAAAACCACCTGAACGTCCGAAGCCAGAATCGCCAAAACGGCCACCTCCCATCCTTCCATTAGACCCATAACGGCCACCTCCCTGATCCATGCCACCATACATTTCCATGGCCCCAGCTTCAACAGCTATTTTTGGGAGCTGAAACATGGCAAGTTAAAAAAAAAAAAATGTTTCATGCAAACTTAAAGGAGGAATAAACTCATATCAACGTTTTTTAACTAGAATCCTTGTTCACTATTCCACATTGCAATTAGGGATTTACTAAAAAAAAGTAGACTTGGGGTTTAGCTAAATTAGTCGTATGAATAAAAAAATATGCATTTTCAGACTTGCAAAAACTACCCTCGAGGTTCCATTCCAATTAAATATTCACATGCGGAGCTATAGAATAAGGCTGGTGTCAAAAAGTAATTCACAATTACATATGCCAGTTTTCATTAACATTACAAATTACCCTCATTAATAAGGATCACGACCAGACTCAATGATGGGTCTATTTGTACTGTATCGGTAGGTTGAGGGGTGTAATGGTAAAATATTTGACAGTACTAAAAAAATCTATTGGGTCAACTAATGTTAGGGAAAAATGCAAGGGGGTATCAAACCTCGACATTGGTTTCTGTAAGTTAAGGTAGGTTGGATTTCTTGCAAATACCACAAGGTTGACTGGTGATTTTGTAATTATTGTAGTTCTTTGTAATTCTACATTGTGGTTATCAACAAATAAACATCATAACTAATTCCATAAATTCAACTTACCTCAGTAAAGCGGCACCCGACTTCACGTTCAATACCCTTAATCTCCCTAGATTGGTGGTATGAATGAATAAGTACTGCACTACCTTTCTTCCCAGCACGACCAGTTCGTCCAGACCGATGAACAAAAATCTCTGAATTATTTGGAAGTTCATAATGTATCACCTGAGAGCATAGAATAAAGTATTCAAGTTAGATACTTTTTTTTGGGTAAAGGTCAAATTCATAAAATTAAAAAGTAGTAAAGTACAATCTTGCGCGTGAGGTAGTAAATACACACACAAGGTAGTAACTAGTAAGTACTCCTATAACCAACCAAGTTACATACTCACAACTTTTAAGGACATTTACTTTGCAACCCATAACATGGAATTAGAAAATAAATCTAGTAGAATACTAGAATACTCATGTCTGGTAAATTATCATGGAGTGTAACTTAGAATCCCCGTAGACTTAAAAGATGCCTCACAAAAATATCTAAGTAGATTAGTTTCATTGACAGCCAGAATGATAACATCCTTCAAATCTTTTACAGCAATGGAATTTGAAGTCTTTAATCAACAATGTTGATATGTAATGAAAATGACAATACCCTAAATATGCATAAAACCTAGAACTAGGTGAAAATCTTGAGATTGAATGGTATGCAAATGCCCCTGAAAGGCTGAAATGCAACTCCTGCAAGGGGCATTAAAAACATGCATATTGCCCAGAATATAATGGAAAATCTGGAACCTATAGTATGTAGTTTGGAAGTAACTTGAGATGGAAGAAAAAAATGGAACTTAACCGACTGACACTTCATCCAATATTTTCCCTTCAATCTATCACTGTGGTGACTAGGACAAAATGCTAAGCAAGAAAAAAAAAAGAATACATATAAAAATAAATAATAATCACCAGATCAACATTTGGGACGTCAAGGCCACGGGCAGCCACATCAGTAGCCACTAAAACATTAAACCGACCATCTCTGAAAGAGGCGAGAGTTCTCTCCCTTTGGTTTTGTGATATATCACCATGTAAAGCTTCACATTTAAAGCTTTTTGACATTGCATACGCCAATCGATCAGCATCACGCTTTGTTTGAGTGAATACAATGCATTTTCCTCCTTTTGCATGTTCCTGATAACAAACAGATAGTGGTGTCACATTCAATAAGATTGATTGAAATACGTACAATTATAGATAGCTAGCGAAAATCATACAGTAATCAGAGGCCCGATTATTGCTGGCTTCTCTCGTGAGTCTGACACAATGCTATACAAGGAAATCCCATCAGCTAATTTCTGATCAGATTCTCCTACCTACAAAACATAATTCAAGTCAATATTTTATATAAAAAAAATTAAAATATTAAAAAAAAAAGTGTTTTTAAAGGGGACTTGCAACTCACGAGGTCTACAGTAAGTGGATTTCTCAAGAACTTCTGAGTAAGTTTCAGTATCCAACCAGGCATTGTAGCTGAAAACATCAAAGTCTGATGCTTCTGAGTAATGTATCCCAATATAGTCTCAACATCATCCGCGAATCCCACGTTAAGCATCTGGTCGGCCTCATCAAGGACAACAAATTGAACTTCATGCAGGTTCAATGAACCACGCTTGATCAAATCTATCACACGGCCAGGTGTCCCAACAATCACATCCACACCATGGTCGAGAGTGCTCATCTGGCGAGAGATTGGGACACCCCCATAAACACATAGTGTGTCTAATTTTGGGGCAGTCTCGGCAAACTCTTTGTCAACTTGTTTTGCGAGTTCTCTGGTTGGGGCCAGAATTAGTGCTAAAGGGTTCTTGCCCCGTCTGAAGGATTCAAAAAATCAAGCAGCAAATTTGAGCTATGTTAGCAAGTCAATATTTCTAGATACCATCCAAATTGTAATATATAAAGCAGTTGAATACAAACTAACCCATGTTTCGCATTGAACGCGATGATTTTATCAATGATGGGAATCCCGAAAGCTAGTGTTTTCCCTGTTCCAGTTCTTGCTCTCCCAATCATGTCGCGCCCCTGCATGGCTGGTTCCAAAACTGCTTTCTGAAATTGGAGAAAAACACTTTCATCATAAAAAAAAAAACATGAAATTCATCCAATCAACTTGAAAAAATAATCCAAAACCATAATAAGGATGTGACTAAAGAGGCTCGTATTAAACGTATTAAAAATTTCTTAGAGAAAAGTTTTCCAAACTAACACCTTGATGCAGTCATCTTGTTTCCATTCACATGAATTCAGTCAGGCATAAATCAACTCGCAGTATTTCGCAAATTACGAACAATTTCATCAAACAATTTCATCACAATTTGTAAAACTATCGAAGCAGAGCAGATACGTGATAGTCAACACTTACAATTCAAACTCACAAGAAGTTCACAAGCATAAAAAATCACACGAAAGAAACGATTTTTATGTTCTGTTTTCTGGAATCATACCTGAATTGGGAAAAGCTTGTCGATGCCCCTGCTCGAGAGGGCAGAAACGATCTCCTGCGAAATCCCGAGCTTCGAGATCTCGAGCCCTTCGTCATCGGAGTGCGAAGATCTTTTCTCTTCAGCATCGGAATAATTCACCGCGGCAAACCCGGCCCGCAAAGCCAGGCCCGAATGGAAGGCCCTCGTCAGCCCAAACACCGCCGGAGGTCTGGGAACAGCGGGGTCGGCGGCGTATGTGTGAATATGCGAAGAAAATGGGGCATTCGATGAAACTGGGAATGACTTCTCAGAGAAGAAATGGGTTATCGCAGTGAGAGCGAGTCGCTTCGATGAAGATGAGGAAGGTCTCCGGATCAAAAGGAGGCTGCCCATTTTCGCTTTTGGGAAATGAGAAATGTTTTAGACGAAGTGAAGAAATGAAGTTGCTTAAACCCTAAAGCCTAAAGAACTAAAGAAGTGAAGGGTTTTTGTTAGGGTTTACGAGAGAGAAGGGAGGCGACGAATAATAAAATATCCGAAGGCTTTAGCGTTTGTTTGGTTTGAGATATTTTTTTCAATTTCCAAATAAATATATATATATATAATCAAAAATATGGTTGGTGGTGCAAATGAATTCTAATTTTTCATCAATGGAGGTGGACCCAAATTTATAAATTGTTGACTCAAAATCTGCTACTATGATTTTTATTTTTTATTTTGGCTTAATCACAACTTCACAAGTTGATGTTAGTTAAGTAATTATATTATAAATTCAATAAATTTACATTAAAAAAATATGTAGTTATATTTTATTTTAAAATACTTAACTCAACATATAATTTTAACCAAATGAATTAAAATTCATAGTAAGCACAAAGGTCGAAACACATGCATAATAAATTATATAAATATGAATTTTTTGGTTTTACTTCATATTCAAAAATTATTAGAGTACAAATTTCAATTTTAATGGAGGTGTGGATTGCAAAATCTTATGCAATCTTTTTTATAAGAATTTTTCATGTAATTCAATCTTCGTGTTTGAAAATCAAATATTTGGCTTTTGGGAAGTTTCAAAATGCAATCGATAATTTTCACTTTTTACGATTTTATTGGCTTTATCTTTTTAAACACTCTTGGTAAATATATTTAGTGAAAAAACTTTTGACAAAATATTCTAGGAAAATTACTTGAAATTATCTACAAAATTATGTAATGTAATCGTCATTGTAATTAATTATTATGCTAGTTAATGTAAAATAAAAGGTTAAAACTAATAAAAGTTGAATAGACAATTATTAATAAAATTCTGGTCATTAAAAAATGAAAAAAGAGTTAATTACAACTACCTAGTACTAAAACACTGACATACTAAAAGCATGATCAATCCTCAGATTGACATGATACAGAAAAGATACATGGAAATGAATGAAGTTTTTTAAAAAAATATTCCTTCCACTTCCAATTCCAAACATCTGAAACCCTAGTAAATAAAATTGGTCCTAAATTTACCTTTACAAGAAAAGATTGAAGCTTTGCCTGAAATGCATAGATTGGTGTTTTCATTAATGGAAATATATTTAATAATCAAACTCAGTAATCAAGAATGCAATAATTGAAGTACTTTCCCAATTTACATTGCACCACCATTTTCACTTTGAACTCTCTCCCTCTCTCTCTCTCTAAAAATATAATAATACAAAAAATAAAAATGAAACCTTTATTAAAGATCTGAACCTGATTTCAGCTCCACAGATAGAGAGAGAGTGAGAGAGAGATCTCAATAGTTCATAAAAGCTACTCATCATTTTCTTCCTTTTTTCTACTTGTTCCACTTTAGCTCATTTATTCCTCGGACGAGTCATCTTCATATTTCTTCTTTCTTTTGTTCAGTAGGGTTCTTGGAGTTAATTTCAAGATCTGCTTCTGCCTTTTCAGTTTTCCTTAAACCCTTGTCAAGATTTTTGCTTTTTTATTTTTATTTTATTGTGTTTTTTTTAACTTGGAAAGGGAATTAATTAAAGGCTGCAACTTGAGGAGGATGTGCGAGTTTGGATGATAAAATTAGCTGTTCTGTTTGGCTTGGAGGTAGGGGTGGGGTGGGGTGGGGGTGGGTAAGATAGCTTTTTTCAAAAATTGTTGCTTTTTCCTGAATCCCTTTTGATTTCAGGGTCTTTAGATTAATTTCTTTGATTTTAGCTTGATTGGAATATGAGGCTATCTTCTTCTCCCTCCACTGCTAGTGGGTTTAATGCTCAGCCTGATGAAGGTAACTCTTTTTATTGCATATAGGAATGCTGACTTAAATGACGCTGTTCTAATGTTTGTTTGTTTTTCCCCTTTTGCAGGGGAAACGAAATGCTTGAATTCGGAGCTGTGGCATGCTTGCGCTGGCCCGCTGGTTTCGCTTCCGCAGATGGGGAGCCGGGTCGTGTATTTTCCTCAAGGCCACAGTGAGCAGGTTTAAGATTGATTCCCTGTATACCAAAATAGCAATATACAGTTAATTATTTCACAAAATCGACAAATTTGGTTCTTGACTTGTAGACTTGTAGTGTCATACTTTGACGACCTCGGTTGTATATCAATAGAGATTGTATTTCGACTTGCATGATGTGAATCGAAAACTAAATCTAAAAAAAATAAAATTGACTGGTCTTAGGATGTATTATGTCATGCCCATTTGATGCGTTATCGTCTCATATAATAAATAGCTGCTTGATGTCATGTTATTTTGTTTTTACTCATTTAAGATGAGCATTCCCATACCAGTGCGTGTCTTGACGAAACTTTTACAGATTACTACATAAAATAACTCGCTCGAGACATGTACAATGACTGTTTTTACTCAATTAAGATGATATCTTCCTTTCGAAAAGCTCGGTGGGCCGGTTGTTTAGACATAAATATTTAACCATATACAGTTTAACTATTTATCCATCTATACCAAATTAGTGTATATCTTTATTTTATGTATTGTGAACAGGTTACTGCCTCGATCAACAAGGAAGCAGTAGACTCGACTCTCCCTAATTATCCAGGCTTACAACCACAACTGATATGCCAGCTTCACAATATTACCATGCATGTAAGTATCTTTTTTTTTCCTAACAAAAAAAAAAAAAAACTAAAGCGAAATAAAATTGGGACGTATTTGCTTTGTTTTTTTGCAGGCTGACATTGAAACAGATGAAGTATATGCACAGATGACTTTGCAACCGCTCAGCCCTGTACCATACTTCAAATATATTTTGTGTTTGTTAAATTTATTTTCAGTACTGTCCCTTAATTTTCCATCTAACAATTCTGTTTTTGTCAGGAAGAGCAAAAAGACTTGTGCCTGCTGCCCTCGGAACTTGGTGCCGCGAACAAACAGCCGACCAATTACTTCTGTAAAACATTAACAGCTAGTGACACAAGCACTCATGGAGGGTTCTCTGTCCCCCGCCGGGCAGCTGAGAAAGTCTTTCCTCCTCTTGTAGGACCCATCACAAGTTATTTATGTTATTGTTCGTATTAGCCTATTATGTTAATTATTTAATTGTCCATTTTTGTTTTATTCCTCAGGATTATTCCCAAACCCCGCCTTGTCAGGAATTAATCGCAAAAGATTTGCATGGAAATGAATGGAAGTTTAGACACATCTTCCGTGGTAAGTTCAATATTTTATATAAAGTCTCAAGCTTGTTTTTTTTTGCCTTATAGTAAATGTTAGAAATACTACTTAGAATAGAGAAATAGATAACCTTATATCAGAATTCGATTCAATGCAGTCGAAAGATTAAAACAATTTGGGCTCGTGTGAGGTCCATTTCTAGTCGTATTTTTGTTTATTCACTATTTATTGAGATTTAGTTTGCGTACTTTGTTTTCATGTGAAAATTGATAGCATTGTTAAATGATTAGCTGTAATGATATTTTAAATAGAATTTTTAGGTTTTAATAGAAGTAGTCAACTCCTACAGGTCAGCCAAAGAGGCATCTGCTTACGACAGGGTGGAGTGTGTTCGTGAGTGCAAAGAGGCTTGCTGCTGGAGACTCTGTTATTTTCATCTGGTATGCATGCAGTACATATTACTGGTTTGGAATAAAAGCTGCCTTACATATAAATCCTCGACTCTTCATTTTTTTTAATCAGGAATGAGAATAATCAGTTGTTCTTGGGGATTCGACATGCTAATCGCCCTCAAGCCTTTATGCCTTCATCGGTTCTATCAAGTGATAGCATGCACATTGGACTTCTTGCTGCAGCTGCTCACGCTGCTTCCACTAACAGTCGTTTCACTATATTTTACAATCCCAGGTAGCGTTTATTTGCATATGCAATTTAATTTAATTATCATTTCATTATTTCTGCTCAAGTAACATGTATCCTTAACTTCTTTTTTTAATATCAGGGCTAGTCCAACAGAGTTTGTGATTCCACTGGCAAAGTACGCCAAAGCAGCGTATCATACCCGTGTTTCTGTGGGGATGCGCTTTCGGATGTTATTTGAAACAGAAGAATCTAGCGTCCGTCGGTAGGTCAAATTTTTTCATACAAAATCACATTTTTACCCCAAGTAATGCCCAATGGTGTTAATAAGTGTTCAATAAAAACCACACCTTTTTAACGTCATACATGTAATCTCAAGCTTATTACCATACCTGAAAACCATAATGAACTCAGGTACATGGGTACAATTACGGGTATCAGTGATTTGGATCCTGTTCGTTGGCCCAACTCGCATTGGCGCTCAGTGAAGGTTTGTTCACAGCTATATTTATCAATATATCATTTGTTTCTGGTATGATTATCACTGTTAAGACGACTGTTAGTTTATTTCTCTAATATTTTATTGCATGGGATATCTTTATACAGGTTGGATGGGATGAATCAACTGCAGGGGAGAGGCAGCCGAGAGTTTCCTTGTGGGAGATCGAACCCCTTATGACTTTCCCAATGTACCCTTCTCCATTCTCACTCAGGCTCAAGCGACCGTGGCCGTCCGGATTGCCTTCTTTCCCAGGTCTGCTTTATTCAACTGACCATTTTTTGTTCGTTTCACCGTAGTTAGTTGAGTGTTGTTTTCACTTACGCATGGGGACATTACATTTACAGACCAAGGTACCCAGTCGCTGAATTTCCAGAGGTTTGATGTATCCCCATGGACCCAACCACGGCTCGACATGTCCATGCTCGGCTTACAGCCCGACATGTACCAAATGATGTCAGCTGCTGGACTCCAGGACCCAGGTTCGTTAGATCCCTCCAAAATTACCAATCAGTCCCTCCTCCGTTTCCAGCAAAACATACAAAACGTGCCAAATCTCTCTGCTTCATTAGTTCAGAATCAGATGCTGCAGCCGTTGTCCCATTCCCAACATAACTTCAATAATCACAACTTTACTGAAAGCAATGTCGTATCACAGGTAATTAAGGTTTTTATAGTATATACTCATTTTTCTGATTCTTACACTTCAAGAATTCAAATATTAATTTCATGATATCTTCGAGTACTCGAGAAAACATGTGGTAATAACTGATACCGGAATACTTAATTTTACTTCTCATTTAGATAGAACTGTCCAATGAGAATATAATATTGACATCCAACTCGATTTGATTCTTTTGCAACCCAAAATTCACAGGCTCAGATTTTGCAGCAACAATTGCTACTCCGCCAGCAACTTAACGATCATCAGCATCATCAGCAACAGCCACATCAACAACATCAGCAACAGCAGCAGCAACACCATCAGCAACAGCAGCAGCAACACCATCAGCAGCAGCAGCAACAACAACATCAGCAACAACAGCAGCAGCAGAAATCTACTCTCGCCAGTCCACATACAGGCCCACCACCCCCTGAGGCCCAAATTGTGCCCATGCATGGATTTTCATCGACTAGCCAGCTGCAGAACTTCTCCGACCTCATCGGCACTCACTTGCCTTCTTCCAATAATAGCAATAACAATAATAATAATAATTCCTTGCAGAGCCTTCTAAGTTCATCTCCCCACCGATCAAATCCATCAATGCCTCATAAGCGAGTAGCATTAGACCCTCAGCTTCCCCCAAAGCCTTCTCAATTCGGAGTGCCAAACGGCGAAGAATTCGGGACAGCTAGTCCGAGAATCTCGAACCTTTCAGCCTTGCTCTCACCTTTCTCCAGCAGGGAGTTTCCAGATTTCCAAGGGCCGAGCGATCCACATAACAATATGCAATTTGGGGTTGGTAATAACATCTCGTCAGCTATGATGATGAATGGTGTCGCAACTCTCGGGAATGATCCGTACCCGGGCCCCACGTTTGGAGGAGATGCAGGAACTGATTTTCCTCTAAACTCAGACATGACTACCTCGAGCTGTGTCGATGAATCGGGTTACTTGCAGTCCTCGGAAAATGTGGACCAAACTAACCTAAATTCTGGAACCTTTGTGAAGGTGAGCTAGCTCTCTTTTTCGGGATATTTACAAAAAAGTTCTGTTTAGGTTTGACTCTATTACAATTTACAAAACTACCCTTTTATATTTATTTTTAGGTTCACAAATCAGGGTCGTTTGGACGTTCGTTGGATATATCAAAATTTAGCAGCTATGAAGAGCTGAGGAGTGAGGTGGGTCGTATGTTTGGGCTTGAAGGCCTTTTGGAGGACCCAAAGAGATCAGGCTGGCAGCTTGTATTTGTTGACCGGGAGAATGATGTTCTTCTCCTGGGTGACGACCCTTGGCAGTAAGCACATATACTTAATTATAATCGTTTTCTTGCTTATTGTTTTGTGCTTATTAGTAATTCTTTTTCTTTGCTCGGATCCAGGGAATTCGTTAACAGTGTATGGTACATCAAGATTCTGTCCCCTCTTGAATTCCAACAGATGGGCAAAGACGAAGTTGAGATTCCTAATAACTATGCACAACCGAACGGGAACAACAATGCATGTGACGATTATATGAGCCGGAAGGACTCTGAGAGAAGCAGTGGTAGCTTGAATGGGATACCATCTGTTGGTTCTATCGACTATTGATCGATATGAATGTTGAAGTGTCGTTACTACTGTATTATTTATCGGGTTTTTTGTTTGTTGTAATATGAAAATTTTATTTCCATGAATGTTTCAAGTCATATATGTGTGACTATTTCCCAAAAAATTGGATTTTTAATTTAATATTTATAATTTTAAAATACAAATGATTTTCTTTTCTTTTCTTTTACTTAAAACGTGACCAAAGAAATCACAGGCTGAACCCAGCAGCCATCTGAATTCTGAATTCGATTTCCATCTCTCTGAGTGACGGCAGCTACAAAGAAATCATCATTCGATTCCATCGTCTGTTTGTTTTAGGGTTGTAATTTTTGTTTAATGTTTTTGATATTCTGTAAAATCTTTTCAGAAACAAATAAATCCCTTTTTATTATCCGTGATTTTATTTTAATTTTTGTGGTTCTTGTATGTATCCGATCAATTCTAACTCTGAAACAAAGAAATCCCATGAGGATCATTCAGTTTGTTTTTTTTAGTTTAGTTTTCGATTACTTTACTTGGCTTTTAACTAAAACCCTTTGTTAAAGATAACTCATTCTATAGATTATAATCGCTTTGTTCCTATTGTTACTTTGAGAAAACCAAAAAGTATGAATGATCCATGAAATCAATCAATGCTGTACGTCGTTTGCAGGTTCAAATAAATTGTTCCGATTAATCCCCTGCAGAAAGTATGGCTTCAACCAAAGTCATCTCCCATGAAGATGAAGATGATGTGATCAAACAACGAGTACTCACGCATAAGGGTACCTACACTCCACTTGGTACGAACATTGCTTTTGCCATCTCATGAAACAACTCTAAACTACCATCGTTTGTTTCTTTCTCATATCTCGACCAATTTTTTTTATGTTGTTGCTAATCTTTGAAATATTTTCAGGACCAAAGCTAGTTTTTGATTTAAGATTCAAAACCCAAACTCCTCCTGGTACGAAAAACAATCTATCCCATTGTATCATCCGAGATTCCAAAGTTATATTTATTTATTTAATCTTCACCTCTGAATTTCCTTTCACGCCCGATCAATTCCAACTCTACAACTATGATCAGTTTCATTTCATTTTATTGGAAAAGCAAGTTAATATGAAATTTGCTTTTGCGACTTGAAATTGATCCATGAAATTTATCTGCAGGCTTAAAGAAATCATTCAGTACAAGCGACCTGCAGAGCATGTCTCCATTAGAAAAGCTCAAGCTTAAGATGCAAAAAACACAAAACTCACCTTTTTTGAGAGTATCGGCGTCCCATCTCTAGGTACCTACGAAAAAATTGTTACATTATTGGAAAGCAAATTAAATATGAAATTTGCTTTCGCTATCTGAAATGATTAATTTTCTTAGTTTAATTGTTTTAGGATTCATTTGTTTCTTTATGAGACGTGGAATTATACTTGCGCCGCAGGTATGAAGAAATCCGTCAGTTTAAGCTCCCTTGAAAGCCTTTCTTCAAAATTGGCCTGCCATGAAGATTTGATACGCCTATCACACTCGTTCAAGAATTTCCGCTCTTCATATCCAGGTACGAAAATTCGCTTCTCAATATGAATTGAGTTAAAGCCTAATTAATGGTTTTGTTAATTTCTACCTTTAACTTTTTCGACGGATTTGGTATATGGCAATATGTACTTACAAATCAATCAAACAGGCTCTGGCTTTGGATCCTCTTCCTTCAACAAGAAGGCTTTATCGGGGATGTCTGGTTGCTATGCTAACGACTGCGAACATATTACATACTATACATCTCCAGATGGTCGACGTATTAGGAGAACACCAGTTCCTCATTATATAGAAACTATAAGACCCCCAATTTGCAACGAGTGTTCCAAACGGCATATTCCTGATTACTGTTGTCGTAACATAGTTTGTTATGCCTGCTTCAGCAAGCTTCACTTCAGCTACGACTGCCCTTACTTTGGTTACCTCCCACAAGGTGCGGATTTTGACAGGACAAGATATATGATACTTTGTCAGTTTGGGCATTAT
The DNA here is from genome assembly GCA_014843705.1 of Euphrasia arctica. Lineage (NCBI taxonomy): Eukaryota > Viridiplantae > Streptophyta > Magnoliopsida > Lamiales > Orobanchaceae > Euphrasia > Euphrasia arctica. Next base: position 37,618 of record JACOMQ010000567.1, read on the forward strand.
TTTGATCTGGATCGATGGTGTTGTCCCTATTGTACTGGGAAACAAGCAAAGCTTACAGCAAAGATTTGTCTAATTTGTTTAGAAAATGATCACATTTGCTTCGAATGCCCATATGATGTAGCTTGTGCTGCCGAACTTAAATCTGAATGGGAGAATAAGTGTGAAGCTCATGCCAACAAATTGGGTATTCGATGACGACAACATACTCTTGGATCCGAAAGAACGACAACTGATTTCTTCAATTCGACAAGAAACATTTTATGATATCACAAGAACTTTTATATTAATCTCTTTTGTCACCTCTCTTTCTTGGAGAGTCACCTTCTCATAAATGTTTTTAAATTCGTCCATTATAATTAAAAAAATAAATTATTTATATAGTGTGATGACAAATTAAAATAGAAAAATCATATGGATTGGTTTGACTAAGAGCAACTCTAGTTGTCATGAAATGACTCTTGCCATTCCCAAAATTTGGAAAAAAAACTACCCTAATAGTAAAAATGACAAGGAGCAAAAAAATAGCCATATACAAAATTCTAGTCATTTATACTATTATTTGGATGGAAAAATAACAATAAGGTCTATTCTCGTCACTTCACATTAAACATAAATTAATTAATAAAATAATACTTTTATTTGTCTAGTATATTATTATTAATTATACAAAATTATTAATTTTCAATAAATTCAATAATTTCACATACAAAGTAAATAACAAACAAATTTATAAAAAAATTATATTATATTAATTTAATTAATTAATTTAGATTTTATTGTTGTATATATATAATTTAAAATAATAATTAATTTTTTTATCTAAATTAAAATTTATGGAGAAAAGTTATATTAAAAACATGTCAAAAAATTAAAAATGATTTTTTTCTATAGAAAATGATCTTAGCTATTTTTATACAATTGAGTTACATTTTAAAAATAACAAATGACCAGAGCTATTTTTTTGGTTAAAATGACAAATGACAAGGTCATTTTGGCCAAATGGTTAAAGTTGCTCTACATTAAGTATGTTTCTCATCTTAGTTATTAATAGATAGATTATGGAATACATAAAAAATAAAAAATAAATACATTTACTTTATTATTATTATTATTCTAATTATATTTACATCTAAAATAAGAAAATCGTCCGGGTGGGTAAAGAAAAAACCTGGAACAAAATGGAGCCCATTTTTTAGTCAACTAGAAACCTCTCGCAATGCACGCGAACCACGATGCACTCGGCGACTAAGATCCCTCCATGTGTTCTTTTGTCCACGTGTTCTCTCTCCATTGATGCATAGAGCTCGGAAAATTCCACAAAAATGGCGATGACGGGAAATTCGTTCGTCGCTGTGCTCCTCCTATTGCTGTTCCTACTTAACGCGTTTCCGTCCGAATCGGCGGTGGCAAGCATAGATCTCGGCTCAGAATGGATGAAGGTTGACTTTGTTGAATGAACACTCTTTTAGCAGTACGTATGCATCTTTGGTGTACTTTTCAGGTGAGTTCCTGTTTCCGTAGTCGGTCAATTTTGTTTTTTTGGTACTTTTCTATAAATGTGATTCACATTTGGAACATGCTCATCATTTGTGGAATAGTGTTGAGGTTTGCCCAGTGCATTTTTAATGGCATGATTACTGTTGGATGTTTGTTTTGTCTCTGAATTGAAGAGATGACCATTTTTGTGTTTGATATATTTATTACAAGGGCTAATGTATACCAGTTTGAAACTTAGTATTGCTTATGTTGTTCATAGTTGAAGGATGTCAAATGGGATGCTGAACTTGGGGGTCAGAGTATGGAGTTGAGGTTGGTGGAGTATTTT